>CAHIKZ030001655.1:17500-75000 GCA_903632075.3 Acanthosepion pharaonis | reverse complement strand
CTCCTGCTAATTTCCCTCTGAAAGTTCTCCACTGCCTTAACCAGGTATCCTGTCACTGGATCTAACCAACGCCTTTATCAACTGTGCCATGTGTCCTTGAGGACATCTGGGTATGAATTTCTGGGTATTATAAACCTAATGTCTTCAGCAACCATTTTTACCAGTGCTCATATTGCAATTTTGCTGTTATCATTGCATATTTTTACCAGAGCTCATATTACAACTTTGTTGTTATCATTGCTTTTCTCTGGCACTCCTTATTACTGGTTCCCATATTGTATTTATTTCAATGCTTGGTCGGCTCAGAAGATTTTTTGTGGCCTAGCATGTGTGCTGATTCCTTAAGTTTACGAAATTTCCAATGGTGTTCCTTGTCTATGATCTCAACATGATCCCACAGAGAGCGGTGATCTCCCTTCTCTCACCATATGTTCGAAATTCCAACCACCTGAAGAAGGCCGAAGCGTACAACGGCCGAAACGTTGTGATAAATATGGCGACAAAGATGAGGACAATAGTCCGAATAACGTAAATAATGTAGCAGCAAGGGGTTGCGATGTATTTACTCACACCATAGGTAGCAGAAATTTAGGTTGTTTTTTACGAAGATAAAGACAGGAAAAATAAATGTTCACAATAAAAAGAATGCACGATAAATTTATGGTAATTTCATACAATTTTATTTACGTGTCTGTGCGTATATTTTACATTACATTTGTGATAATTTTCATGTTATAAAAGGGAGTAAGTTACTTTGTAATATCACACGCCCTATCACGGAGGGAAGTTACACACATGTTGTCTTCCCGACAGTTCTTGGGCGAAGAGATTGAATCTCAAGTCTTTTCGTGAAATGGCCTTATTTCCGGCAGGGACAGGTTTTTTGTTTGTTTGTTTTTTTGCATGCTGGGAGTAATTTTATTTATTTTTTTTATTTCTTATTTAATTTATTTTGAACAAGGTTGATATATTATTTTATTTTATTTATAATTTTCATTATTATTATTTTATTTATGTCTAACAATAATAATATCTCTTCAGTGTCTACATTTTCTAGTTGAAATGGATAGATGTAACCATAAGTTCTATGTTAACAAATTCTCTACTCACACATCTCGCTTGTGAAACACTCTCCCGGTTTCTTACTTTACAGTCAACTGTAATCTTCAAAAATTTAAATGCAATGCCAATCGCTATCTTCTGTCTTTTTAATTAATTATTGTTCGCGCTCTTTAATACTAGTTTTATTTTTTATTTTTTTTTATATTCATTCACAACCAGTAACTCATTGCATTTTAGTAGCTTTATTATGTTGCTTGCGGTGATGTGATTTAAAAAAAAAAAAAGCAACATTTTTCATTAGTTAATTCGTCAAAAATATTTTTTGTCCGACAATCTAATTTTTCTTATTGCTAACGTCGGCAAAAATAGCCGGCTGTCACGTGATCAACGATAGCGCAATCCGCCCGGGGAGATGATAAAATCACGGAAAACCTGAAACTATCAATGGAACCAATATTAACATCTCTGATAAGCGCATCTTTACGATGCACATTATGAGTTTTGATTTGTTTGTTTAACGATTAAGCATTGTCGTAATTAATATCATTCCTATTTTCAACTTTTCTGACTCCAAAAAATCATTTCCATCCGGGTTTTTACATGTTTATAAGGATTGTGGTAGTTTAATCTTTCTCAACGGTTAAGCAGAACAGGATTATCGATTGAGTAAATATTTTGAATTATTACTTTTTATTCTTTTTTGAAAATTTTCAAGGAGTTTTAATAAGCTAGCAAATAAAATAATTGCAGGAAAGAAACGAATTAGGAATTTAAATACAGTGTGCAGCAGATACACCGACCACATATATCTTCCAGAACTACTTCAATATAATGGTAAGACACAGTGTGCGATTGGTAAATTTTCGCCTTTTTATATTTTTATTCAAGAGTGTTGAAACTTGACTAATGCATGGAATAATAATGCAACACAAAATGTACTTAGAACAAAATGTATTAAAACAAGAAAGTGTACACAATATTTACATATAGTCTTTTGTATATTCCTGGTAAGACCGTTCCTGGAGAATGTGTTGACTGAGTCGCAGTCGGGCAGAGTCTCTGGTTGAATCTCTTGATTCCTCCATCTCTTCCCGGTACCAACCATATTTATATGGTCGGTACTCCACTATGCAAATTAGGTGGATCCTACCACAACAAAGCGCATGCGCGTTATTTTTTTTTAAATTTTTATTTTGTCGACTCCACAGTATAGTAGGGTTAGTTGTTAAAAAAAAAAAAGAGATATTCATGACTCAATTCACTCTGGCATACATTTGAAAATGGCTTACTGTACTGCTTTCTATTCTTGCCAGAAGCGCCAATACAAACATTTCAAACTCTTTGGGAGACAGATTAGATGATTCAAAAAGAGTTGAATAAGTCTAATGGCGATTACGAAGGTTTTCGGAGTGATCACTAGAGTTGACGACATTACGTCTCCATTCATCTTCCCACGGGGCCACAGACACAAAATGTAAGCCTACACAAAGTGACTTGAGGAGGCAGTGCTGCTCTGGGTCAAAAGGGTGACTGTTGGAAAACTCTTTAGCTGGAAACAGGACACTTCACCATGCCACACAAGCAGATCTCAGTCATGGGTGTCAGACAATTTCTGTGACTACATCACCCTTTACATCTGGCCACCTAACTCCCCAAATGCAACCCCCTTGATTATTATGTGTCAGGTGCAGTTGAGCGGACGACCAACAAAATTCCTTGTCACACCAAAGATGAACTGAAAGCAAAGATTATAGCAGCATTCACCAAATTAAACAAGGAGACCGCTAACGAGAGTTGCTGGATATTCCGATTTCGTCTGGAGGCCGTGGTTGATTTTATTAAATAAATTTACTCTCTAGTATTTCAAGATATTTTTGTGTAATCTTGGTAAATATATATATTAAATTAGATATCGGTTTTGTTGTCATTTTTTGCATCATTTAAACAGCAATTTATCCATCGCACCATGTAGTGTTTTGTTTTTGTTTTTTTTGTTTTGTTATTTTGTTTTTTGTTTTGTTTTTTTTTTTTTTTGTTTCTTTGCAAAACTTAGCATGAGCAAAACAAATTCAGGGATCTGGATGAAAAAATAAAGAACACAGAATGGCATCAAAATCTATAAAAAAAAATATTTCATCCTTTTCATCCCAGTTGTCCTTTATTTTAATTTGTTAACGTATATTAATGTAGGTAGAAAAAAAATATAAATATATATATATAGGGTCATGTTCCTTTTAAAAATTGGGATCTCCAACCAGGTTTGGAATTTTAAGGTCGGGTGTGTGTAAGTTATTAGTTTGGTGCAAAAATAATGACGTAATAATGTCGTTCTTTGACGTTAAAAATATATCAAAAACGACATTATTTTGCAATTAACCTAAAAGTACAACACCAACCCTGCTTTTGATATATATATAAAAATTTCCTCCGTAGACTGTATAATAAGTAAAAAAAAAAAATTCATCGCAATTTAACATCTACTTATTTCATTGTTCATATCCCAAAATAAAGTTTTATGGGAAATAACCGTTTAATGTGATCAGTCTTTTAGATACAACGAATTAAATAAATCACAACGTAGAGGAAGCTGGATTATTTCTTCTATGCACCGTACCCCGTCAGGACGTAGGTGAGCATGGCTCGCTACAATTATCTATCATTTGTAGTTCCTAATAAAACTTGCTATTGCTTCTAAAACTTGTTTTGCAGTATATTCACTCGATCTCACTAAGTAGGTTATGCGTTGCATTCCTCTTTGCATATTGCCGTCAATCTGTCCTGTAAGTATCAGATTTTCCGAGCACTCTTTCCTCATCAGAAATTTCAACCGTCTCTTTTTGATGTTAAGTAAATATGTCCTTTCTGTTTCCATTTTCTATAAAACTTTTTGATCGCTCAAATGTTTGTTCCATGAAGTCCTCAGTATCCTTCTGTAGACATTTCTGCTGTCTCAAATCTCCTCTTCGTCTTTGAGGAGACTGACTTTTCTTTGATTCTAACGAATTTTTTTTTTATGTTGATTCATATTCTGTTCAGCTTTTGAAATGCATATTTGGTTAATCCATATAATATTTTTATTTTTTCTGTACTAAACTTTAAAATTGTGAATTCAAAAATTGTGGAGAAGGGAAAGTGAAAAGAAGTTCCAAGAAGTTTGGTAATTTACAGAGAATGAAAAAAAACAAAAAAAAAAAAAAAAAAAACGGAATTTGTGAAATTCGGTGATAACCTGAATCCTGAAAATGTAAAAGAAATACCGATAACAGATGGCGCTCAATTCAAAATTTCATTAATTATTAAAAATTAATTAAACCGAAATTATTTTCTACATTTGCTAATATAAGTTTTGATTTCTTTCAATAAATCTACCGTTGATAAACACCGATGTGCCTTTGTCAGAGTTTCTTGATGTCAACGAATACTCGTTGCCACTTTCGTAATGCTCGTTGGAGTAGAGACTTTGTAATCGCAGATGTGCACTTTCGTAGTCTTTTGTAATGATTGCAGAAAAGTGTGCATAAATGGATCCTCTTCAGAAAGAAGTGATTCGACTGAGTTCGTTCCGACAAGAAATCTATAACACGAAGAGTAATATTAAGAAAATAATTGTAATAACGAAGAAAAAATTCTTTAAAATGCCTGAGAGATAATGCAATAAGTTTTTTCTGATGTCAACGAACACTCGTTGTCACTTTCGTAATGCACGTTGTAGTAGAGACTTTGTAATCGCAGATACAACTATAGTATCGCCGTTGAACAATACTAGTGTTAATAACACTTGCTTGATAATAATGGTTCGGAAAGTAACCTTCGAATAGTAATCCGTCTAGTAATTAGTATAAAGAAATATTATAGTGGATAGCGTAGAGAATAGCGATCCGTGTATTAATAGATGATAGCATAGAAATGGCGGTCGATCAGACGCCACGCTAATTCCAATATATCCATTTCCTTTAACATGACGTGATCTACTTCTTCAAAATGGGATCGCCTGCGTTTGCTATCCGGTGATCTGTGTTCAAACTCCAGTGTGGGCAGCGACACTTTATTCCTACATAACACAAAGCAAGTCAATATTTGTGCCTTTTCAAGTACTCAATAACTAGTGAGTTGATTCCTGTTAGTGTAACGCAGTGCTTCTCAACATTTTTTTTTCTTTTTTCTACCCTTGGGTTACTTTTAATCTTAGTATATATCATAGCCATTCGATGATAAAAAAATGTTTATTTTATTTTTTACTAATAGATAAAGTTAGAAATTGTATTATAGAAATAGTAAATGCATATGCTATATTTTGAAGTAATATTAATATAAGTAAAATAACATTTTATTTAACAACTAAATACCATGGAACATTTATGTACCATAGAAAGATAACTCATGATAAACCATTCAAAAATCTGCAAGTTGAATTATAAAGAGTGTTTCAATAACTTGGACCGATTTTAAATGCAAATTAAGTTTAAGCGTCCAATGATTTTTTCTTTTTCTTTCAGATTTGGCGGACATTTGGGTGATATTATTTTTCACACGTAATTGCCATGACTTAAATAAAATGATCCAATAGAGAAATAAATAAATTTTCACCAATAACACTGATTTATTTACTGCCGACTGTGATCCGTCTTAATGAAACACCGTCTTAATGAAACACTCTTTATATATAGGCTCTTAGAATTGATGGTTTTACTGGAAATTGCCCTTTCTGCTGAAGAGGTTAATACTTTTAATACTTTCTTTATATACAGTATTTACATTAGTCGGACTATTGTCCTCATCTTTGTCGCCATATTTGTCACAAGGTTTCGGCCGTTGTACGCTCCGGCCTTCTTCAGGTGGTAGGAATTTCGAACTGAACCATTTTATTTCGATCACTGGGGTAGACTGTTCTAGTTCCACATGCCATGTTTGATGGATGTCAGTTTTTCAGTTATCTCCTGCTAATTTTCCCTCTGAAAGTTCTCCACTGCCTTAACCAGGAATTGAACTCAACTCTTTGGGTCTGTCACTAACCAACGCCTTTATCCACTGTGCCATGTGTCCTTGAACATCTGGGTATAAACTTCTGAGTATTATAAACCTAATGTTTTCAGCATCATTTTTACCAGTGCTCATATTGCAATTTTGTTGTTATCATTGCATGTCTTTTACCATTTTTGTTATCATTGTTTTTTTGATTTAATGAAAACTCCTTATTACTGGTTTTTATTGTATTTTTTCTATGCTTGGTCGGCTCAGGAGATTTTTGTGGCCCAGGATATGTGCTGATTCCTTAAGTTTACGAATTTTCCAATGGTGTTCCCCCCTTGTCTATGATTTCAACATGATCCCACAGGGGGCGGTGATCTCCCTTCTCTCTCCATACGTGGTCAGCCACGTCTGATTTTTCTACTTCCGCTCTCGTTACAGCTTTCTGGTGTTCTTGAAGCCTTACCTTGAGGGGGCAGCCTGTTTCTCCTTTATATTCCTTTCCGCAGCTGCAAAATGGATAGCGTTACACAGTCTTTAGTCATGTTCCTCTCTTTCTTATCTTCTCATCGTGAGAGATATCTGCAAAGTGTTGTCACACTTTTGAAGGTTGTCCTGATGTTATATGGACCGCAGATCCTTTGTATTTTCTCTGATAACCCCTTCACATAATAAAGGCCAACTTTTTTCTGAGTGTTGTTTTCCTCCTCCTCCTCCTCTTCTTGTACTCCCTATCCCAAAATTTTTTAAAAAAACACCATGTAAATCCAGGGTAGTTGTTTGCGTTGTAGGGTTACTAAATTATACTGACCAATTCCTTATCTAACGTCTCTGGATCGCCACTTATGACTTTTGCTCGGTGTTGTAAGCATCTCAGAAATATAGACAGACTCCTTCTTTATATATAGTACTTATATAATTTATATATTAAATTAAATGTATTATTAATATTTTTTTTATTTTATATTAATTATTTTTATTAATATATTATTTTATTCTGTTATTATCTTTATTAATACATTAAATTAATTTATATACTACATTATGTTATTTATATAATACATTATAATATTTATATATTTATTCTTTATATATACAATGCATCCCTTATATGCCCTTCTCAGTTTTTATTTAACTTTTACAATCAAAACATCCGTTAGAGTAAAAGAGAAACTCTTGTTTTAAAACCATTCTGGAGAAGGTTGAACTCCGCCATCTGCCCGAGACACACCCCTGCTGTTACGGCGGCAGTTTATTTGGTACACCTACGATATTATTGATGTTCTGGGGCTCATGGCCCCGATCGAATAACCAGTATTCACTATTTTTCTCAGAATCTTGACCAAGTTTCGAGGCGGTAAAGAAAAGCTTCCTAGAAAATAAATACCCCACTACATGAAGAGCGAAAAAAGCATTTGATACCCAAATCAAAGTATTTACCATATGTTACGGTCCGGTTCCTTGTACCACGGTGATAGTCCAAGGTAGAACCAATAAAGAAGAACTCGAACACGGATATGGAATAACACAGATATATTACAAACAGGAATATATACAGAAAGTAGAAAAGTGTTAGTACGAACAATCAGGTTTAGTAGTAATTGTCTGAACGCAACTCTGTTTCGGACTGCCTCTGACTCGACTGACTGACTGATCGCTCTGACTGACTCTGATTGACTGACAGACTTCTGATGGACTTCACCCAGACTTCAGACTGAACAGTATTTAGTCACCCCCCACGAGGGCATCATGTGGCACAAGGCCGGTTTAACCGTGGGATCTCCGTGTGCTCGGCGAAAATATGCCCTTTGAACCCGTATAAACGGGTTCAGGGTATTTTTTAAATAAAGAGACTCCGCCGTTCGGCGTAGCCTCGTTCGGGTTCCTCCCCGCCCGAAGGCAGAGAGTTCAACCGATCAGCCGATCAGCCGTTCGCCCGACTTCAGACTGAACTCTCTACATCCTCTTGAGGCGCAGTATTTATTACGTATGGAATAGTGCATTATGTTATTATGGGTAAGGTCCCATAACACCCTATGACCAAAGAATTCAAGATGGAGTCTGAAGACACGCCTACGATAAGATACAATTACTATTTACACTGTAAATCTGAGATATTATCATGAGCCGATATTGAGAAACTTATAATGATACGAATCGACCCTAGTGAATATTACCTTCACTATGTCTTTACGAAGGAGGAAAAAAGCTGCATGCTTAAAGAACTTAAAAAAAAAACGTATACTGACATCCAAATTAAATCCGAACTTTTCATTTCTTTATATAGAGAATGCCAAATGGAAGACTAAAAGGCCACCGATCAAGATCGGGAAAATCAATTTCAAGCAAAGATTTCGCTTCTCGAGGTCAATTTGACATTAACTGACCTGCCAATGGCGCATATGAACTATAATGGTTCATAAAGTTCTTCTTACTGACTTCTGTGTCTTAAGGTCTCTTCGGAACGTGTAGCAGAAGATGCTTGAAAGCTGATGGTTACCATTCTGCTATTTGATGAACATATACATCTACAGTTTGATAACAGGTCAGAGGTTGCCGTAAATATCCTCGCCGCTGCAGCTTTGGCTAGGAAAGAAACCCCGTCATCCAGAGAGAGAGAGAGAAAGCATGGTATAACGTGCTAATAGTGACATAAAAAATGTTATTTTTTTGGTTGAAAATAATTCCAAATACTGAACTATTGGAAGAAAAAATATTCTATTTAAGAAGAAACATTCCTGTCATATAAGAAATAAAATGTTAACCTTGTTCAGTTGTGTTTTGCAATTCATGTCTATAAAATTTAGTAAAGTCTAAAGAATGAATTCATAATCTGTGAAGTGTTTGTTGTGGCATCTTTCTTTTGATATTGGAAGAATTTATGGCCGTTTGACGAAAAACAATCAACATTCACAAGAACCAATCTTTGCTCAAAAAGAACCGGTTAACAAGATGGCCAAAAGAAAAACAAACTCATGTTGATCCCGACGTGGCAGGCAGTGTTAATAACAATGTTGCATATATATATATATATATATATATATATATATTTATATATATATATGTGTGTGTGTGTGTGTGTCTGCGTGTGCGCGCGTGTGTGTGTATGTATGTATATGTATATATATATATATATATAAATATATCTATGCATGAAATAATATATATAATTTTTTATATATTATTCATTTACCTAATATATATATACATATGTGTGTGTGTTTCTGGTTGTGTGTGTGTGTGTGTGTGTGTGTGTTGTGTGTGTGTGTGTGTTTGTCAATTCAAACATTATTATAGTGATAATTTCTGATAGAAATAGATGCCACATATATAATAACTTTTTGAAGTAATAAAACGTCGGAATAAAAGAAATCCATTAATCCTTTATATATATATATATATATATATATATATATATATATATATATATATATATATATATATATATCGGCTATAAAAGTAAAATTGTTTAAATCGTCAAATCGTGTTACAGCAAAGTGTTTAATATCTAAAAATAACACTAAGTTTCTTTTTACATGTTTTCTCTTGATAGCTTCTCTCATAATTGCGGCCTTGGGGAACATCTAGACTACGCTTTGTAAATCCATATCTCCATCTGTCTCTCTCTCTCTCTCTCTATTTATATATATATATATATATATGTGTGTGTGTGTGTGATTACCTATGTGTATGTTTGTTTAATTATACTCGCTAATAAATACTTAACAAGAAAATAGTAAAAACAATCAAAGATAATTAACCATTTCAATGCATAACTTGTTAGTAACGCGGCTCAACTAGTATATCCTAAATTAAAACCCAAATAATCGACGCACAATAATTCACACTAATCCGACTGGATAATTCCACTCAATAGTCCCTCAATAATCCCCCCAAAATTTGAATATAGCATACTGTTTACATTGTTTTTCTCAATTTTGTCCCTTACTTTTGGACGATCCTATTTGGAAAATAAATACATAATTGTTATAATTCTTTTTCTTTCCTTTGCAAATGATTCAAATTTTTAGTATGTTATTATGGATGATAACGACTACCAGTTGTCAAAATTTCAGCTTTTCACAGTTGTTATTTCTAACAAATATTAGGTTTTAAAATTTTGTCCCTTAGTTTTGGACGCTACTGTATATATATATATATATATATATATATATATATATATATATTTATATATTTTAAAGACATATTTTTGTTTATATTTTTTTAGATACAAATATTTAAGTAAATGCTCTGTTTATAATAAACAGTATTAAAAGAACATTTACCGGCCTGAATGTCCGAGAAATTTTCGCAGAAAATATTCGTCCTCCGAATATGAAATTTCCCTCTGTGAAAATTTCTTGGACATTCAGGCCGGTAAATGTTATTTAATACTGTTTATTAGAAACAGAGAATTTACTTAAATATTTGTATCTATAAAAGAATGTATAAACATAAAAATGTCTTAAAATAATTGTCAGGCTTGTCCATTTCATTATATATATATATATATATATATATATATATATATATATATATATATATATATATATATAGTGACTCTCTGCTCGTCAGGCAAGAATGATCAGCGCTGACTGAATCTCTAATCAGGTATCTAGCCTGGTATCGACGGTGTTAATTGAGGAAAGCAATGGGCTTACATTCTTTAGCGTATACATGACATACTATCTCGGTGTGATTCTTTTGAAGTCCCGACTCTACAAACGGCCTGTTTTTCTTTAACTCAAATGTCTTGTATAACTCGAGAGGCTCTTACAATCTTTGCCACAGTTATATAATATAAAAGTTTCTGTATTGTTGACATTATTATATTCCTTTGCTGTGACATCAACATGCAGCTGGCTTGGAAGGCTTTCATTTGATAAGCATATTATTCCTCACACGAACTATGGGACATTTGAGTCTACCTCCTCCCATTTAAGGTATGCCCTTTTGGTCTCTGTCCAAGTTATCGAGTAGAATGATCGGTAGCCTTCAGTCTTATATTTCTTTCAATGGGTTCTATCACAAGTCAGCCGTTTCCAATTAGAACTGTCTATATCAAAACGTGTCAGTTACTCACACGTTAGTGCTGAAAGGTATTCTAATATTTCGTCTCTGAAATTCTGAAATACGGATTTGGGGTAAAGGGTAAGGCTGAGGTAGGCTCGGTGTACATCTTTCCATCAATTCTTTACCGGTTGTCAGTACTTCCTCTCAGCGAGAAATAAATGAAGCTGATCGAGCGCTTGTTGTTCTACCTATTATGGGGAAGATGCAAGCCGAAAGTCTGCAGAGAATTTGGTGTCCAAGTCCGTGTCATAAGAATCCCACAATTGGAGTGTCATCAACACGCCATGAAATTGGTTTTCCTACACTGAGCGTTGCCAAAAGATTGGGCAACCTTCCCTAGCCTTACATTCACTTCTCTCAGTTCTGAGGCTGAATGCCCTCGTAATCCTCAGAAACTGTCCGAATTCTTCGACAAGTGTCTAAAGGTCTTAAGAGCCGTGGTCTAGGAGGACGTTGTAGCGGGGACTAGTGGAGGAGGTCCGAAATGGACCCACACTGTGAGCGGCTCGGCTTGTCGGTCATGTGTACTGGGCGCCAGCGGCGAATTACCTCAGTAAACCTGAGTTTTCGCTTATGATTAACCCGGAACGCGCTATCTCTCAATGACGACGAATTCCGAATGGACTGGGCATATATGCTCGACTGTCATCGTGTGACCTTGGTTTGAATGAAACAACTACGCACGCCTTCCATCGCCGTTATCAGGTGTTCCTGTTTTGGGATCATGTCGGTGAGTTGACGGCTTGTATCGATTTTGGAATCACTGATCTCGCATACGCGTGAGATAATATGTCACCGCCGAGTTCTGGGGTGAGACGGAGAGTATTTCTGATGCTGCTAGCCGTGACAAGGATGGTGGTGTGGACGAATGTTATTCTCATCAGGATCTGGTTGAATTCTTTTGGCATCAGGTCAAAAGGAAGATCAGAACTGTCAGAAAGCGTTTGTTATCGGCAGATTTCAACGAAAGATGGGTAAAAACGCCGAGCTTATTGTGTGTGAACGGGGCCAGTTTTGATTTTTTTTTGTCTCGTTTTGACACAATAGGGTGGTTTCCTGATGGGCCCCTCCCCTAGTTAAGCTAGACCCTTTTGTTTATCTAGTTAATATGAGTAATTCTTGCTCCCGTCATTCTCTATCGTTATGATGCATGTCAAGATTCTTAATTTGTTTTTGTTTCCATCCACTGTTTTTTTTATTATCTTGACTGGAACTGCCTATACTAATTCTTATGTATGTAATTTATTTTGCTTCTTCCCTGACCCTAGTGAGTGAGTTGCTTGATTCTGCTTAATGGCAGAATACAGTGGGCTTCTTATTTTTCTGTGGATTTGACGGGTCCTACTAACATATTTTAATCTTATTTTGAATTATATATTTTTATAAAAAACAAAACCAAAAAAAAAAAACAATTGTATATATTTTCATGTAATCCCTGTTTTAGTAGGATCCCTATCAGTGTGCGGTATTATGGTATGTGTTGGATTGAAAGGTGATAAATTAGTTCTTGTGGCATATGAGTAAATTGTAATGAATGAATCGGTCATGAACCAGATTAAGTGTAGGACAGTGATGACCAGCTTTTCCCAACCACACGTTTAACCTTTTGGCAAGAATTGAACTGACAACTCTTTGAGAAGTCTCCTTGATAAAAGTGTTGTCTGAATCTAGTTACTTGAGCCAAAGAGTTGTGAGAAGTGGTATGACACGTATAATTAGAACAGTCTACCCCGGTGGAAGAAATAAAGGGTTCAGTTCGAAATTCCAATAATCTGAAGGTCAAATGACACAACAGCCGAAACATTTTGAATATGGAAATAAAGACGAGGACAACAGTAAATGATATCTCTCTTTTTAGCAAAATCAAACAAGATCTATGGAAACGCATATATTAATAAAACATGTCTATGAATATCTTACCCTGTTTTAAGATTGAAACGACCAATCAGCTTCGACTTGACAAATAATTAATTTGTTAGTCTATCTTTATATTCTATGCGTTTTCTGAGGTCTTCTTAAATCCAACAATAGATCTTTCTTTTAATCATTCTAGGATATTTCTGTGTAATTGTTAGATAGATGAATTACTACCTATGCCTATTATTAGTACAGACATCTTCCTCCTATTGTTCCAAGTGTACATAAAAATATATTTCTATGATAACGCAAGGCATTAGCTATTTGTTGGCGTTCGCAGTATATTTGATCGGACGAAATCATCTGCGAAATTTGCATCGCAGCCTGTGACAATCATAAATTAATGGCGGGAATGCAGCATCGACAACGCATAACGAAATCGACGTTTCAATGAACCAAATAGAAAAGCTCTGTCTTAATATCAAACAGATGTAAAACATTCGGAAAATATCCAAAAGTATAAACATTATTTAGAATTAACTTCGTTCGTTCGTTCGTTCTGTTCTTTCTTTCTTTCTTTCTTTCTTTCTTTCTTTCTTTCTTTGAACACGTTTCTTTCTCTCTGTTCGTATCTATTTATCTCAGTCATTTCTCCTCTCTTTCTCTTTATGTCCATGCGTTAGTCTATCTCAGCCCAATATTAACCGCTCTTTTCTCAGTCTTTTCTTCGCTCTTTCTCCGCCACCCCATATCCTTTTTCTTGTACTCGTGAATGCTGAAAAGTTCCCGGCCGCACCCTTCTTCACAAAATCAATATTCTAATCTCTCTGTTGATCTATCTATATCCCTCTCTCAAACTCAGTCTGGCCACATGTCAGACTCTCTTCCTCTCTCTTAATATCTATATAGTGATTTTCCAAGCGTAGCTTTGATGTGACACAAGCCTGATAGAAGGCACCCAGTGAGGATCAAACTCACTACTCAGTCGTAATTGTTTTGACGAGACAAGCTTGCTAAGAGGGGCACCGTCTCGAGGTGCCCCTCTTAATATCTATAAATGTTTCTATATATATATATCAGGTTGTTCATTCCTCTTTCTCCCTCAATATTTTCCAGTCACCCCTTTTCTCTCGCCTTCTATCTATCTATCTATCTATCTATCTATCTATCTATCTAGCTATTCTCTTTCTTCCTTTATTTCAGGCTTACGTACATATCATGTTCAGACATTGGCCCCCATACGATCACCGAAGTTAAACAACGTCAAGTGTGGTCAATACCTAAATGGGTGACTGTTTGGGAATACCAGGAGCTGTAACTTATATCTGCGTGTGGCGTAATGGTTAACGCCTTCGAATGGGAAATCATAGAGCAGAGTTTCAATTTCAGTCGGGTTTGTTCTGTTCACCATTTGGAAAGGTATGAATCTACTTCTTCTCCCAACAGCTTCAGATTACTTAGTAGGACTTGTATCTGTAAAATCATTATTATTTCCAAAAATATTCTTATAATCTAAAAATATTCTCTATCTTTAAAGTAATCGACAAAAAGTTGATAAGCCGTAAAAAAACCCCAATTAATCAAACCCTATATTTCAGGTTTGTCTTAAGAGTTAGTAATGAAATATTATTAGCCCGATTAATTATCTATCTATATTCTGCTAATATCTATCTATCTATCTATCTATCTATCTATCTATCTATCTATCTATCTATCTGTTTCTGCCAATATCTATCTATCTATCTATTTTCTGCTAATATCTATCTATCTATCTATCTATCTATCTATCTGTTTCTGCCAATATCTATCTATCTATCTATCTATCTATCTATCTATTTTCTGCTAATATCTATCTATCTATCTATCTATCTATCTATCTATCTAGCTAGCTAGCTAGCTAGCTAGCTAGCTCATAGCTATGTATCTAACACCATATCTTTCTCACTATAGCTTTATCGCTCTATATTTCTGTCTGCTCATAGGACTGAGTGCTGGAAATTTCGCGGCCAGGTCCATTTCATAAAATCAGGATTTTGATCTTTGGTCACTCAATCCTGTTACAGTTTTTTGGACACATGTATGTACTAGTGAGCCAACCAAAATGAGCGGACTCATTTTATAGTCCACCAAGAGAAGGGTTAACCAATCAGAATGCTCAAAATATTAAATCCGACGTGTATAAAGGCAGCCATTTTGTTTTTTCTCCCAAAATATCTTCACTGCCAACCTCTGATATCGAAGACTTAAACAATTACTTAACAGCCGCTACTTTCTCTGAATCTTCATTGCCAACCTCTGATATTGAACACATTACGGATTTCACTGGATTCCATATTCAGAGACTACGACAAACATGGTCAACAAATCCTCCTAGCTCTATGTCTGTTTATGTCAACCTGATCTCCCCTCTTTCTGTTCGCATCTGTATATCAAACACATCTTATTCATCCCCATTTCACTCTCTCTCTCTCTTTCTCTATGTTAATCTATATCTACCTGTTCATCACCCTCTATCTCTCTCTCTATCTGAATATCTGCTCATATCTATCTATCTATCTATCTATCTATCTATCTATCTATCTATCTATCTATCTATCCGTGTGTTTGTATGTTTTGTGTGTGCAGGTGTGGAATGTGTTTTTGAATGTGTATGTGTAATCATACACGGAAGCCCGGTGGAGTAATGGATAGCGGCTCGGATTGAGGAATCGGAGAGACGAGTTCGAATTCCAATTCGAGTTCGAATTCCATTACATTCACTTACGTGCTAATACCCTTGGGAAAGGTATGGATCCTCTTCTTCTCCCACCCCATGTGTAAATAGCAGCCTTGGATGTCAACTGACCTACCACAGAAAGAAATGGCAACCTACTGCGGGAAAAAATCTGCCTCGTCAGTCATGTATCAAAAGTTACATGATTGCCTAAGGGTGTATCACGCATGGCACATAACTGACTAATTCCTTGTATATATGCCGAGTTCGAATTCTATTCGAATCCATTACATTTAATTACGTGCTAATAGCCTTGGGAGAGGTATTAATCCTCTTCTTTCACCCCAGCTATGGGTAAATAGCAAGAGAGACCGGGTTCTATAACCTTGGATGGTAACAAGTCTACCGCAAGAAGAAATGGCAACCTACTGCGAAAAATCTGCCTCGTCAGTCATGTATCGAAAGATACATGATCGCCTAACCCTGTATTACGTATATCACATAACTGACTGATGTGTAACTATAAATCGAACTCATAAGCAATGGCTTACGAGATTGTTTTGTTAACCATCACTCTATGAGATTTGCCGACGAATTTAATGTAAAGGGGAGTCCTTGGTAACGACTCTAATCATATTATGCTTCTCTCTTCGCATTTTGGGTTAGCAACGTGAAGCATTTCTAAATGTAGCCCAGCACAAAAAATCAATTAACATATTTCTTTACACTTTCGATTTTTAAATCCATTAACGGCTATTTGGTCTTCTTTTTTTCGTTTCTCAAACTTTCTCGTTACATCGTTGGGAGCTTTCTCTTTCAAAACCATTTGTCTTTCCTTTCTATTTTCTTTAAAACCTCTTCGCCGATTCACATTTTATTAAGATACTTTCAGTTTTTCCCCACTTTGCGATTCGTTTTTTTTTTTCCAGGTCTAAACATTCTTTTCCTTAAGTATTACTTTCCCGCTCTTTTTATTTTATTACATCTCATTCTTTTAGGCTGAATCCTTTCGTATTATCTTTAACATTTAGCGCTCTGTATATAGGTATCTTCAGTTGTCAGAGAAAATGTTTGCACAGCCATTGCATGTAACTCTTATTATCGGACAATAGTGTGGTTGAATTTTGCTCTCCTTTTCTATCTATCTATCTATCTATCTATCTATCTATCTATCTATCTATATATATCTATTTCAGCCTATTCATCATCCTCTATCCCACACATTATCCGCTCATGTCTCTCTGTCTGTCTGTCTGTCTATCTCTCTCTCTCTCTATATATATATATATATGTATATATATATATATATATATATATATACATATATATATATATATATATATATATATATATATATAAATGAACATTGAAGTTCAACACTCAGAGGCAAGTTTCTTGAAAATGAAATCGTCAAGCTGCTTGCTCTATACATACCATTTATCTCTGATATTGAGCACTTTATCCCATAAATACACAACACCGTAAAACTATATTTCTTCATATATATATATATATATATATATATATATATATATATCATATGTTCAAAACCCTCTTTCTCTCACATATTACCCGAATCATTATCTATCTATCTATATATATATATATATATATATATATATATATATATATATATATATATAAATATTTATCACCACCAGGATTTTCTCTACAAATTACCCGGTTTAATTATCTATCTATCTATCTATCTATCTATCTATCTATCTCTCTCTCTCTCTCTCTCTATATATATATATATATATATATATATATATATATATATATATATATATATATATCAAATTTTCATCAAATATCTCTCTCCCACAATGTACATACTTTTCTTTCTTTCTTTCTGTCTGTGTATATACTTTTTCTTTCACATTTTTCCTTTGATTATATATTCTTATTTCTTTCTTTTTTCTTTCTTTCTTTCTTTCTTGGTATAATCTTTTTGTTTCTTATTCTTTCTTTTCATTATGTATTCCTCATTTTTTTTTCTTTCTATCGTTGTATATTCTTCTTTGTCATTCTTTCTTTTCATTATATATTCTTATTTTTTCTTTCTTTCTTGGTATATACTTTTTTGTTTCTCATTCTATATATATATATATATTCTTCTTTCATTCTTCCTTGGAATAATCTTTTTGATTCTCATTCTTTCTTTTCATTATATATTCTTCTTTCTTTCTTTATTTCTTTCTTTCTATCATTCTTTCTTTGTATATACTTTTTCTTCCTCATTTTTCGTTTCATTATATATTCTTCTTCCTTTCTTGGTATAATCATTTTGTTTCTTATTCTTTTTTATTATGTATTCCTTTCTTTCTTTCTTTTTTTGTATATTTTTCTTCTTTCTCATTCTTTCTTTAAATTATATATTCTCCTTTTTTTTCTTTCTTTCTTTCTTTCTTTGAATATTCTTTTTCGTTTACATTCTTTCTCCTCATTTTCTATAATATTTCTTGTCATGGCTTACAGTCACATCACATTGATAAACCGGTTCCAGTACAATCTCCAAAGTAAAGCAAGTACTTAGAGGGTTAACAACTTGGCAATAACAGATTCTGTAGGGTTGGGTGTTCAGGTTTTCTAATGAATAATGGTTTGGAATTTGTAATCAAAGAGCCGAGTTCAAATTCCAGTTTTCTTTGTTATATTCACTCTCGCGCAAATACTTTTCTTTTGCCAGTTTAGGGGTTAATTAGTAAATAGTCGTGGGTTTGCCTCGACACTTTATCCGGTATCAAGACCACTGATCGGGAGATTAGAGATTTTGATGAGTCTGGAGCTAGCTTTTAATTGCTGTTGTTTTCAAGTCCACTCTTACCCGTGGTGTTATCCTCTGTTACGGACCCAGCTATGGACAAATAATGAACCTCCAAACAAAAGCAAAACAATATGAAAATATAAAAATACATTTTTTCCAGTAAAAACATTTTAATATTTATATTTTCCAGCGAACAATATATATGTATTCATTGGTTTTTAAATGACATTGAAATAAATGCAATACATAAATGCCAACAATACATCTTTTAAATTCATTTTAGAAATGACCATTCAAGCAATAATCAATTTATACATTTTATAGCAAAATGATCAACAATGCATTTTATAGCAAAATGATAACAATACATTTTATATTTGATTGAAATGAATGACAATGCATTTTATAACAAAATGATCAACAATACATTTTATAGTGAAATGATCAACAATACATTTTATAAAAAATGATCAACAATACATTTTATAGCAAAATGACCAACAATACATTTTATAGCAAAATGACCAACAATACATTTTATAGCAAAATGACCAACAATACATTTTATAGCAAAATGACCAACAATACATTTTATATTTAAAATGATCAACAATACATTTTTATAGCAAAAATGATCAACAATACATTTTTATAACAAAATGATTGACAATACATTTTTATAAAATGAACCAAATGATTTTATAAAAAAAATGATCATTTTTATAGCAAAAATGACCAACAATACATTTTATAGCAAAATGATCAACAATACATTTTATAGCAAAATACCAACAATAATTTTATAGCAAAATGATCAACAATACATTTTATAGTTAAATGACTAACAATACATTTTATAGCAAAATGATAACAATACATTTTATAATAAAATGATCAACAATACATTTTATAAAAATAAAATGATTTTATACAATATCAACAATTTTTTATAGCAAAATGATCAACAATACATTTTATAGCAAAATGACCAACAATACATTTTTATAAAATGATGAACAATCAATACATTTTATAGTAGCAAAATGACAATAGCAAAATACAATTTTTATAGCAAAATGACCAACAATACATTTTTATAGCAAAATGACCAACAATACATTTTATAGCAAAATGACCAACAATACATTTTATAGCAAAATGACCAACAATACATTTTATAGCAAAATGATCAACAAATTTTATAGTAAAATGACAACAATACATTTTATATTTAAATGATCAAAATACATTTTATAAAAAATGATTTTTTTATAGCAAAATGACCAACAATACATTTTATAGCAAAATGATCAACAATACATTTTATAGCAAAAATGACCAACAATACATTTTATAGCAAAATGACCAACAATACATTTTATAGCAAAATGACCAACAATACATTTTATAGCAAAATGATCAAATGACCAATACATTTTATAGCAAAATGACCAACAATACATTTTTTATAGCAAAATGACCAACAATATTTTTTAGCATAATGACAAAATGATTTTAACAAAATGACCAACAATATATTTTATAGTAAAATGACCAACAATACATTTTATAGCAAAATGACCAACAATACATTTTATAGCAAAATGACCAACAATACATTTTATAGCAAAATGACCAACAATACATTTTATAGTAAAATGACCAACAATACATTTTATAGCAAAATGACCAACAATACATTTTATAGCAAAATATTTTATACATTTTATAATAAAATTTATATAAATAATAATACATTTTTATAGCAAAATGACCAATACATTTTATATAAAATGACAACAATTTTTATAGTAAAATGATTGACAATACATTTTTTATAGCAAAATGATCAACAATACATTTTATAGTAAAATGACCAACAATACATTTTATAGCAAAATGACCAACAATACATTTTATAGCAAAATGACCAACAATACATTTTAGCATAATGACCAAAATGATTTTATAGCAAAATACAATATTTTTATAGTAAAATGACCAACAATACATTTTATAGCAAAATGACCAACAATACATTTTATAGTAAAATGATTAACAATACATTTTATAGCAAAATGACCAACAATACATTTTATAGTAAAATGACCAACAATACATTTTATAGTAAAATGACCAACAATACATTTATATAAAATGCAAAATAATTTTTATAGTTAATGATACATTTTTATAGCAAAATGATTGCATTTTATAGCAAAATGATCCAACAATACATTTTATAAATTTTATGACAATACATTTTATAGTAAAATGACCAATATACATTTTATAGCAAAATGATCAAAATTTTATAGCAAAATGATCAACAATACATTTTATAGTAAAATGACCAACAATACATTTTATAGTAAAATGACCAACAATACATTTTATAGCAAAATGACCAACAATACATTTTATAGTAAAATGATCAACAATACATTTTATAAAAAATGACCAACAATACATTTTTATAGTAAAATGACCAACAATACATTTTATAGCAAAATGATCAACAATACATTTTATAGTAAAATGACTGAACAATACATTTTATAGCAAAAAATGACCAACAATACATTTTATAGTAAAATGACCAACAATACATTTTATAATGAAAATGACCAACAATACATTTTATAGTAAAATGATCAACAATACATTTTATAGTTTAATGACCAACAATACATTTTATAGCAAAATGACCAAACAATATTTTTATAGCAAAATGACCAACAATACATTTTTATAGTAAAATGATCAACAATACATTTTATAGCAAAATGATCAACAATAATTTTATAGCAAAATGACCAACAATAATTTTATAGCAAAATGATTAACAATACATTTTATATTGTGATCAAAAAATTTAAAATACCAACAATTTAATTTACATTTTGTTTTATAGAAAATGATCAAAATACATTTATAGCAAAATGATAACAATATATTTTATAATGATCAATACATTTTATAGTAAAATGAATCAATACATTTTATAGCAAAATGATCAACAATACATTTTATAGCAAAAATGATTGACAATACATTTTATATAAATGATCAAAATGCATATTATAGCAAAATGATCAAAATTTATTTTATAGCAAAATGACTGACAATGCATTTTATAAAAAATGACCAACAATACATTTTTATAGTTTATTGACAATACATTTTATAGCAAAATGAAAACAATACATTTTATAGCAAAATTTATACATTTTATTGTTAAATGACCAACAATGCATTTTATTAAAATAGCAAAATGATTTGAATACATTTATAGCAAAATGATATTTTTATAAAAATGAACAATAATTTTATAGCAAAATTTTCAAATTTTTTAATGAAAATTAAATAATACATTTTATAGCAAAATGATTTATTTTATAAAAATAAATAAATTTTTATAAAAATGATCAACAATACATTTTATAGCAAAATGATCAACAATGCATTTATAAACAAAATGACCAACAATATATTATAGCAAAATGAATAACAATACATTTTTAGAAAAATGATTTTATTATAAAAATGACCAACAATACATTTTATAAGAAATGACTGACAATACATTTTATAGCAAAATGATCAACAATTTATTTATAAAAATGAATTACATTTTATAGTTGAAACAAAAATACATTTTATAAAAATGATTTGCACATTTTATAGCAAAATGATCAACAATACATTTTATAGCAAAATTTCAACAATACATTTTATAGCAAAATGACCAACAATACATTTTATAGCAAAATGACCAACAATACATTTTATAGCAAAATGATCAACAATACATTTATAGCAAAATGATCAACAATGCATTTTATAGCAAAATGACAACAATACATTTTAGGATTGTGAAATGAAACAATGCAAATTTTAATAATATTAAAAAAAATGATCAACAATGCATATTATAACAAAATAAAAACAATACATTTTATAGCAAAATGATCAACAATGAATTTTATAGTAAAATGACCAATATTTTATAAAATTTAAAACATTTTATTAAAATGATCAAAATGCATATTATAGCAAAATGATCAACAATACAATTTTATGATCAAATATTTTTTTTTTTTAAAAAATGATCAACAATGCATTTTATACAAATGATCAACAATGCATTTTATAGCAAAATGATACAAAATACATTTTATAACAAATTGAACAATACATTTTAAGCAAAATGATAATGCATTTTATAGCAAAATGATCAATTATTTTTTTTATAGCAAAATTATCAAAAATGAATTTAATAGAAAATGAAAAATTTTTTTATAGCAAAATGATCAACAATGTATAAAATAGTATTAGATCAAATACATTTTATAATTAAATGATCATATTTTTATAGCAAAATTTTTTTTTTTTAAAATAAAATGATACATTTTATATTAAATGATAAATATGCATTTTAATAGTTAAAAAAATGATCAACAATAATTTTATAAAAAAACATTTATTATAAAATGATATACATTTTATAGCAAAATGATCAACAATTTTATAGCAAAATGATCAACAATACATTTATATTGATCAAAATGCATTTTATAGCAAAAAAATGAAAACATTTTACAAAAAATTTTATTATAAAATGATCAACAATACATTTTATTGTTGAAATTTTCAAAATACATATTATAGCAATTATCAACAATGAATTTATTTAAATGATTTTATAATTTTATAGCAAAATGAAACAATTGATTATTACAAAATGATTTTTGCATTTTAAAATGAAATAAATACAATAATTTATATTTAAAAATTTCAACAATGAATATGCAAAATGATTAAAATACATTTTATAGCAAAATTTAACAATGTTAAAAAATCATGATCAACAATACATTTTATAAAAATGATCAACAATGCAATTTATAGCAAAATGAAAATGCATGGTAAAAAATTTTTTATTTTATTTGATTTCTACATTTATAGCAAAATGATCAACAATGCATTTTATATTGATCAAAATACATTTTATATGATTTTCAAATGTTTTATAGCAAAATGATCAACAATGAATTTTATATAAATAGAACAATATTATTATATTTTGATCAACAATACATTTTAAAAAATGAAAATAAATAATGCCATCTATAGCAAAATGATCAATAATGCATTTTATAAAAATGATCAAAATTTATTATTGAAATTTTGCATTTTTTATAGCAAAATGATCAACAATACATATTATAGAGATGTTCAAAATACATTTTTAGAAAATGATCAACAATGCATATTATAGCAAAATGGCAATAATACATTTTATAAATTTGATCAACAATTTATATTTAAATGATGACAATATATTTTATAGCAAAATGATTAACAATACATATTATATTAAAATGATTGCATTTATAGCAAAATGATCAACAATGAATTTTATAAAAATTTCATTTTATATAAATGACTCAATATATACATTTTATTTATATAAATGATCAACAATGCATTTTATAGCAAAATATCAACAATGCAATAGCAAAATGATCAACAATGCATTTTATAGCAAAATGATCAACAAATTTTTATAGAAAATGATCAACAATATTTTTTATAGCAAAATGATCAATAATACATTTTATTCAAATGAAAAATGATTAAGGAAATGATTTTTTTTAAATTGTTTGTCAATTTTTCAATGCATAATTAAAGGTTTAAAAATGATCAACAATTTTAATTATTTTTTTTTTTTTATACATTTTAAAAATGATTTTACAATACATTTTATAACAAATGATCAATCAAAAATATTTTTCGATATAATGATCAAATCAATTCATTTTTTAGCAAAATAATTTTTAAAAAAAATAAAAAATACATTTTTTTTCATTATTAGGACAAATTGCATTTATAAAAAAAATTTATTTCCATCAAAAAGTAAATGCATTATTAATAAAATTTACTAATTTTTTTTATTTGAAATTTTTTTTTTAAAATACCAATATAATTTATTATTCATTTAAATTTATAAAAATTCAAAAATGAATTTAATTTTTTTAAAATACAATTCATTTTTAAACATTAAAGGATATTTTATTTTATAATGATATGATATTTAAAGATTTTATTTTTTTATATGATTTAAATAAATATTTATTTCATAACTTAATTTTTTTATAGTCTTAAAAGCATACGAAATATAAATATTAAAACAAAATTTAAATGAATAAATAAATTTTAAGTCAACATATAAATTTTTTAAATTATTGTTATTTTTTAATATTTAAAAAATTATTAAATTTTTTTATTATAAAAAAGAAAATAAATTTCTAAATTAAATAATATATGATTATATTTATTCCATACCTGCGAACCTTTAAATTTAAAATTGTTAAATTTTATTTACTCTGTGAAAATTTGGACATAAATGTTTTTTTCCATCATTATAACAAATTCATAATTTTTTTAATTTTTCCAATATTTTTTATAATTTTAAAATTTCTTTTTTTTCCTTATATATATTATATATATATATGATAAAATATTTATAAAAATATAATAAAATATATATATGATTTTATATCATAAAATTTAAAATATTTAAATCTTATATTAAATATATTTTTCCATTTATTCTTATTGAAAATTAAAAAGTTTTAGCCATAAAAAGCAATTTAAATTCTTTCTTTTTTTTTAAAATATAAAATTACTCTTTAAAACTTTTTTTTTTTTAATTTTAAAAATTTTTTATTATTTTTTTTAAAAATTTGTAAAATTTAGATTTAAATTTTTATTCTTTTATTTATTTTTTTTTATAAAAATTTTTCGTTTTTCATTTTTTTTTCATTTAAAAATTTTCGTAAATTTTTTTATATTTAGAAGAATAGTCTTTTTTAATTTTTTAATTTTTTTAATTGATTAAAAAATTTTAAAAAAAACATATATTTTTTTAAAAATAATTTTATTTGTTTCTTTGAGATTTTAATAAAAATTTTTTATAATCCCGTATTTCAATAGATTATTATTTTATTGAAAAAGCTTTTTTTTTCAATTCATTTATATAAATTTCCTATGAAATTGCTATTTTTTAAAAATATATTTTAAAAAAGTCATAATTATAATAATATATATATATAAAGAAAACTTTTTCTTTTTTATATTGAATCCATGAAAAATTTTTTTCGATACTATTTCAATCCATGTATATTTTTGTGTCAAAAAATTCAAAAATTTTTTCCATTTTTTTCTTTCATTTTTTAACAAAATATAAACATTTGGAACAATATATTTTTAATTTGTAAATTTGAAAGTAGATAAAAAATTTCTTTTCTAAAAAAAGAAAACATCTGTTTTTTTTTATTTATATAAAATAAAAAATCCAGTTTGTTTTTGTTTTTTTGTTTATATATATTTTATTTTCATATATATTATGAAATATCTTTACCATTGATTATTTAAATTTCATTCTGCAATACATCTGAGTTGTGAAAACGACAAACTCTTTAAATTTGTTTATTATTTTAAATTTTAATTTTATAATAAATGTTAAAAATACTTATAATTCGAATATATAAATTTATTTTTTTTTATATATATAAAATATTTGACTATATAAATTTCGAATAATATAAAATATATTGGTAAAAACATCGTTCTTAGAGATTAGATTTTTCAATCCTTAAAAAATCCATTTTTTATTTAAAAAATTTAATCAAATATATATATATTTTTTGACGAATTTTCTATAAATTTTCCTTTTCCTTTTTTTGTATTATATTAAGTCGGAAGTCAAACTACAATATATCTTTTTCAAATCATAAATAGTCAATCTTTTTTCATATTTTTTCGCATATTGACTAAAAAAAATCTGGACAAATTTAAATGTATCCACGAAAACTCCAGTTTTTTTTTTTCCAAATAAATTTAGAAACCCTTTACAATGCAAAAAAAAAAACAAAAATCAAACAAAATTTAAACTTATATATTAAACAAATATATATTAATTGCGGTCGGGAAAAAATATATTTGGAAAAAAAAGCATCATCAATATCACTGTTCTTTGGAATATCCGAGAGAGTTTAAATACCTGGGAGGCATAATGAGAAAATAGAATGTAATTAATTTGAACTCATTTAAAGAAGATAAGCACGATATATATTCACATCAAATTGAGAGTGCTCACCAACGAGTCGACAACCTAATTAACTCCCTCTCCTGAATATATTTAAAAGAAGAGGCGAAGACGATTATTTCGCAAAAAATTCGATATTATGTCTGACACCAGCATTTAGGATTTGATTTTTGGTCCCACAGTTTTGGTTGCCATTTCTTTCTGTGGTAGAACATATTGTCGTCAGTCCTAAACTATTTACTCATATTTTTTAGGATTCATATGATTTCTCCATCGTTTTTTTGTATTAGCACGTGAGTGAATTCGAACTTAACTGTCTGATTCCTCAATCCGAGCCGCTATCCATTACTCCACCGTGCCAACGACACATATATAAAATACTAGCAGTAGAGCCCGGCATTGCCCGGGAATGTAACAGTAAGAGATAGATCAAGTATCGACCATCATAAAGACTGAAAAATAAAATTGACAAAGACTATTGTTTAAGGTTGACGGACACGCATGTCTTAATTAGTTTTTTTTTTTTTTTTTTTGAATTGGTCAAACCCAAACTCAAACAAAAACATTGTTTTCAATCGTTATGAGTCTACCGATTGAATAGAATTTTATTATAAACAATTGTCTTGTAAATGAAATTTTTAAAGCATTCTGAATGTAAAAAATGAAAGAAAAAGTGTGCAAGACAATAAGAAACACTACCTGCCAAAAAAAAGTGAAGTTTTGTTGAAATCGGTTGAAAAATGTAGGAAATCCGATCCCATATATAAACGAACACGAACACACACACACACACACACACACACACACACACACACACACACACACACACACACACACACCTGGGTTTTATAATAAGTATAACTCGATATGAGTTGTCTCCCTTTCATCCCGCGAAAGCGATGCCTCTTAATCGTGTTTTCAAATTGATTTCGTGCAAAAACAATTGTGTTTTTCCAATTTTTGGCGCTGTCAAAACCACCGCAAGGTAATTTTACGTAGTCCCGTGAAGTTTTGTTGAAATCGGTTGAAAAATGTAGGAAATCCGATCCACTATATAAACGTACAGACACACACATACACACACACAACCTGGGTTTTATAATAAGTATGATATAAAGACCTGTATTTAATATGTGTTCGTTGTTTTTGTCATTTTTGTCAATGCTCACAGACATCTTGTTTGGGAATAAGTTTGCTTTTGTTGCTTTTATTGTTGTTTTTTTTTTACATTGGCAACAGGGTACACGAACAACATATTTGGATACTGCAAACTGACATGACGTTATGTTTTCATGTTTTTCGCTCTCTCTTTCTAAATGCTACATGTTAAAAACGAGGAAGCTTTAAAGAAAAGAAAAGAAGAAAACTGAACATGTATTTACATTCAGAAAAAAGGCATACGTCATTTATGGGAAGACGTAATGAAGGAAGAGAGACTAGAAAAGTTACCACCTACGGGGCCTATTGAAGGCAAAAGCAGCAAGGAGACCGCGAGTAACCGACTTAACGAGATTCTTTGAATAGTATAAAAACAAACAGGAATGGAATGGATATTTAGTGAAATATTTTCATCTGCTGTCGCTAACAAGGCTTTTATTCCTGGTTTCATTCATTGTTTTCTTTAGTAAATCTGCTCGAAAACCGAAGAACACGATACAAATACTTGCTCCTTCCAAAAGTATTTTCCAATGAGGTCGTCAGCTATGTCCTACTTTTGCCTCCAGAAGAATTAGTTGAAGCATTTTATTTCGAATATTTTTATTTCTATTCAAATATATGTTAATTCCGCTGTCAATTGTATATTATAATTACAATTATTATAATTGTATATGCCTTTGATTAAAAAAATATTTATGTACCATAGCAGAAACTGAAGTTATTTCGAAAATGAAAGTTTAAAGCGATTTTTTATGGGGTAGATTAAAAGAAACATATTTTAGCAAAGAGGAAGTTTTAAGTATAATGAAAGCAAAACTGGAAAAACCGAATGAAAAAAGAATGTTAACAAATACTTTTTCACACCCAACCCAGTTCTGCGGAATCAGAATCAACGTTGAGTTTAAGCAAGCGAATGAGCCACTTGGAGTAAAGTGCTATGGAGATTTAAATTTTTTCCACTTGTAACAAATGCAGCTATCGATTTTCTTTTTTTTTTTGCATGCTATCATGCTAGTTAACATTCGTGTCAGTCAGCTGCTGGCTCCCACGCTGGCCAATAGAATCTTCCTGCCTGTTCGTGGCAGCCAGGTACAGGCACTCACTTTGGCCAGTACAAAATGGCCGCAAACTACATAAAAGTTGCCGTAGAAGCATGGAAAAATCGATTATTTATTCGATTATCGATGGGAGTTGGGAAATGCAAAGTCGGTCTTGGCCTTTCTCGCTAACTTGGAGCATGTGCATGTATATTTTGGTGCAAATCCTTCTAAAATTGCTGCCGTGCATTCGTTACACACACACACACACACACACACACACACACACACACACACACACATCCTGCCTTTTATTGATAGAGATCAGACAGTTGACATTCTTTGGATAAATAACGAAGATGGAGACCTTTGAGAAGATGACACATACATGATTTATGGAGGTAAAAGAAGTAGGAAGCAGCGACGAGTGACAACGAGTATGAATGAATGGAAGAAGGAGGATTGGATGTTTATATTTTTTAGATTTACAAAATTAGAACATTTTGGAAGCCATGTTGTTAATTGCGTATAATTATTTTCTCGTTCTCTAAGTCAAATAATGCTGGGCAATTATAGTTGCTTTTCAAATTTGCAAGCGCCATGTTTATGATACTTCTGATATATCCTTCTTCTCCGCTTCTGTTTTGTGCTTTATTTTACTTTTTACAACACTAGTTACGTAATCAAACTCATACCCCCCTGCTATTAGTTTAAACTGATACCGTCTTTGTTTTAAATAAGACCCGAATACCACTCAATATCCAGGTTACCATCTGGTTTTGTATGAGCGTAAGAAAATGCAAGAAAGTCTGCAAGGAATGTCGGTTCACTGTCTTATGTCAGAAGGTTTTTATCTTCAGAGACCATCTTACACATTTACAAATCTACCATTCGCCTGTGCATTGAATACTGTTGCCATATCAGGTCTCATGCCCTTACTGTTCATCTTGGGGTTCTGGACAAAATCCTAAGAACGATCTGCCATTTCATTGGTCCTGAATTGACATCTCGGATTCAGTCACTCTCTAATAGACGTGGCTTCCTTGTATCTTTTCTAGAAATATTTTCATGGCAAATGGTCTGACGAGCTTTTTCTCACTGGTTTCCCGACTGCATGGATTTAAGCGTGCTACTAAATTGGGATCTAGTCCCACCCTTTTACTGTGGAATTAGTTAAATGTAACCGCCCCTTCTACCCTAACAATTTATTTTCGCGCTTCCCGCCTGTATATCTCACTTCCGTTTATTTGCTTCCCTGATAACTACAATCTTCAAAAATTTAAATGCAACGTCAATCGCCATCTTCTATCTCCTTGAATCGCGTTCATCTTTTATCGCTTCCTCAATCCTTCCTATATTCAGTATTTTCTCTCAAAAAACAAACCGGTATGAAAATAAAATAAATATATTTTGTAGTAAAATTAACAGCAACACATATTTATACGTCCTGGGTATGACGATAAACTACATCCACGTCCTGGGTAAGACGATAAACTGCATCCGCGTCCTGGGTAAGATGATAAACTACATCCGCGTCCTGGGTAAAACGATAAACTACGTCCAACAGCAAGGCTTCATATCAGGAAGTTTTGAAGAGCGTGGAACCACCTCTTAATTGCTGGCGTTCCCAGGTCCACCCTGACCCGTTAGGGTCCCAGCTATGGGTAACAGTTAACTGAGGTCAAACACTATGAAAATGTAAAAATAGGTTGTAATACCTGAAATACTTTGTAAAAAATTATTACCAGCAATAAATTTTTGAAAAAAATTACCAGCAATACACTTTATAGCAAAATGACAAGAAATAAATTTTATCTGTAACTGATTGCATACAGTTGCGTTCAAAATATTTACATTTCGGCATCACATAACCCATATGGATTGATATCTCGCTAAACAAAATCAACCATCAATTTCATGATATCAATCTATATAATATCCTACAACTAAAGAAATCAAACTCTATTATAAGATATAACTTCAACAAAATAACATAAAACACACGTATCACCGCTTCTAGTAATTATGTCCACAAAAACCTGCATATGCACAAAAACTATGTATAATCTACCAAGTACTCTACTGTGAAAGCATAATGACATATATCATATTTTTATTACTTCAAAGCGTCCAATAATTTTGATTTTCAAATATAGAAATATATATAGTGGCTGAAGAAAATAAGCCCGCCACCCCAGTGAGCAGAGGCGCAGTTTCTTAATTAGGAATAACAAGAAATCGAATATTTGCAAATATAATAGAAAAATATCACAGACAAATTAGTTTTTGTTACAAACAGTTTAACTTAGTACAGCACAAGGACGAAATTATGCGATGAAAATCAAATAGAAATACTAACTGAATAGGCGTCAAGACACGTCATTGATCTTCATTTGGAAATTATCTCTTTAATAATAATAATTCAAAGAACGTTGGATATACAACCACTGCATTTTCGCGTAGATTAACATACCAATTGAATCAACTATCACCAATCAACCGAAGAAAAACAAGAAATCCAATACATGCTTGCAAATAATACAGATATACTATATCAAACAAAGTAAATTGTAAACAGTGACTACAAATGTAAAAAGCAGTAAGCATAAAATGCAACCCAACAGCAATAGAATTTTGTTATGAAATTTAGAAATAAATATACTAGTAAGGTTTCTTCACTAAGAGTATAAGTACATACGGTAATCTTATGTGTGAATTTTATACTGATGCATTTATAATGAAAATCAAGCGGCCATAATATTAATGATGCTTTGTGCTTCGTATGAAGATTTTGTGCGTGTTAAATGATTTGTTTCTAATGAGGCCAGCTCATCGATGAAACATGTAAGAAAAATAACTCGTCATTTTAATTAGCGTTCTATCCAAAGTTACTTGTATATTGGATTCTCCTTTCGTTTTCCACGCATGAAAATCAAGGAGCTTAGTTTTTAGAAGCAACTGCCACAACACATGTACATATTGTTTGAGTATACAGAAGGCTTGTGTAGAACCAACCACACTTTTTGGAAGAGCCGAATACAGTTAACTGATGTACAGAATATATATTCCCCGAGAGGAATGTGTATTTAGGAAGCAATTTTAGGCACAATCCTTCATTTATATATGTTTCATTAATGACGGCGCAGTACTGCGATTAAGGTTCTTATTTAATTTTTCTTCGAATAAGTGTTTTCTTTTCAGGAGACAGAGTGTGTAGAAACTATGCAAATGTTATAGAAAAATACACACAACCCATACACCTAGTTAAAAATAAAAAATAAAATAATCCCTTATAATGGTTAAAAGTATAGTAATAAGCGCTCCGAATTACAGAGCATTTGGACAGTTTCTACACACTCTGAGTCCAGAAAAGAAAACACTTGTCCGAACACAAGAAAATTAAATAATTAATCGCAGTATTTTGTCTATTGTCTTTAATGCAACACACACGCACACTTATATATATATATATATATATATATATATATATATATATATATATATATATATATATATATAATTTGATTTGTAGGTCTGATGAATTGCATCGTATTTACAATTCCAATGGAATAAATTATGACCATGGAATATTAGTGTTTAAAAATTTTTTATTATATCCTTACTCTGTCCTAGACATTGAGTTCTACCTGGATTCTATCCTTGAGAAAATTATTTTTTTTTAAAAATATACATATATGGTATTTATATTTATATATTTTGCATATGTATGTATATTTTCCACTAATATTATCTATATATATATATATATATATATATATATATATATATATATATATATATATATATATATATATATATATATATATATATATATGTATAAAGATATATATATATATATATATATATATATATATATATATATAATATATATATATATATATATATATATATATATATATATATATATATATATATATATATATATATATATATATATATGTATGTATATATATATATATATATATATATATATATATATATATATATATATATATATATATATTTATTTTAGAATATTGCATAGAAAAGCATGTCAAAATCGCTACTTTCTTAGGAAATGACGTTGTGTAATGTACAATAGGTATCCATTTACATCCGCTCCTGTTTAACGCCTGTTGCTGCCATTGATTTCAAGTCTCCGGGTCTTGACCCATTTATAAAAAATAATTTCTTAATTTTTACTTTTTCCCTTAGTTTACATTTAACGTAGGTCATATTCGATTGATAAGCCCCACAAACCTTATAAACAGAATACTATTTTTATTTTTTTGTAAAGAGATGTTGTATTTTGGTTTTAAATCTTGTATATCGTTCACTTCAGAGTAATGTGCAATCGACTGATAAGATTTAATTATACACATCGGAACACGACTACAATTTTGTATCGATTTTGACATGTTTTTCGATACAATATCCTAAAATAAATACTATTCTTCTATTTTGTATTGAGCCCTATTTTAAATTAAATGTTACGGAAACGTTTATTTTACTATTCTTTTCACATTTTACCTTTCGATATATATATATATATATATATATATATATATATATATATATATATATATATGATGGACTGTCCTAATATGAACAATAAATGAGGGTCAGCAGTGGATGGTATAATCGTTTAACACTTATGCATGCTAACAGGGGATTTGTGGAGAAAATCAAGTAAGGGAAACGCATATTTCATTTGTGTTTTCTCTAGTGCGATGCTATCCCAGCCATGCTGTGGACAGATGAAATTTGTTAAAGCAGGATTTTGATGGCCTCTCTGCTTCAGAGCTTGACGAAGCTGATCACGGTGCTTCAATATGCTGTCTTCAAAAGCATTTAACTTAATGAAACCTGTATTACGCCACACCTTTCGGTTCAATGCTTGGGCTTCCCAGGGTTTCAGATCAAAGTTGAGACGTTTTAAGGTTTCTTTAAATTTGTCTTTGTAGGGTAAGAGTGGGCGTCGAACTGAACGCTTGGAGTTTGGTAGTTGTCCATACAGCATATCCACGACACGACATAAGCAACACACCTATGTTGTATCTTTGCTAGAATGGTTTCAATGCCTGTGACGTTGTTATATTTCTTCAACATTGCACTATTCTTGACCCTGTTATCCAATTATCACATACGCCGCGAAGACAGCGCATGTGAAAGGCGTCAAGTTGATTTATCAGCAATATATATATATATTTTATATATATATATATATATATATATATATATATATATATAAAGCATGATGTGTGTGTGTGTGTGTGTGTAACGAATGCACGGCCGCAATTTTCGACGGATTTGCACCAAAATTTACATGCATATGCTTCAAGCTAGTGGGAAGACCAAGACCGACGTTGCATTTTTCAACTCCCATCGATAGTGAAAATAATCGATATTTTCATGCTTTTACGTCAGTTTTCATGTAGTTTGCGGCCATTTTCTACAGGCCAGAGTGAGAGCCAGTAGCTGGCTGCCACGAATAGGCAGGAAGATTCTATTGGCCAGCGTGAAAGCCAACAGCTGACTGACACGAATGTTAACTAGCATGCTAGCATGCAAAAATTCGATAGCTGCATTTGTTACAAGTGGAAAAAATTTAAATCTGCATGGCACTTTACTCCAATTGGCTTATTCGCTTGCTTAAACTCAACGTTGATTCTGATTCCGCAGAATTGGATTGGGTGTGAAAAGGTTTTTGTTGTTAACATTCTTTTTTCATTCGGTTTTTCCAGTTACGAGTCCTTTTTTTTTAAAAGCTGATCGTTTTGTGTTCATTTTGTTTAGTTCTTTTTTAGTAACATAATTAATGTCGAGTGTAGAGCTTAGAAAAAATTCGCATTGTGAGATAGGCAAGAAGTAAGGCATATAGGAACATCAGCACCGCAAAGGGCACTCCTTTAAAGGCAAGGAAGGGCAAAATTATTTTAAGTCAAGTGATTTTTAATCAATGAGGGGCAACGAATGGGCCATGCTAATTAATATTATATATATATATATATATATATATATATATATATATATATATATATATATAGAGTATATCTGTAAAAGGACAATATGAATAAAAACATAAGGTGGGTCTTTATCAAGGAAAATGTTACATATTTTTTATATGGAAGCCAAAACATACACTGATTTTTTCTACCAAAAATATCAGTAAACTAAAAATAACAACGAATATGATCATCTCGACTCGGGAATAAGATATAGACTTCTTATGATATCACAAGACAGGTTCGGCTACTAGTGTTGATTAATTTCGCAAGTTGTTATAACAACGCAATATCTTGTTAGTAAATAGGCGCGATCAGGCTGTTACCGACAAATATATCAGGTCAGTTTGTGTTTTATATTATAGAATACACTAATGCATTGATTTGGAAATTGCAGGTACAAAGTCAGTTAATTCGAGAAATCCGTTAATTTTGCTCGAAAATGTATTTAGATGGGATTATTTACCAGAAAATTCAATTTTCCTTTTCCACAAAGGAAAAGCTTCTTTCAATCTTAGGAACATTTCTTTTTTTGTTTTGTGTTTTTTTTTTCTTTATTCTTTTCCTCTCCCGTCTCTTAAAATATCTGCAAACACGCCTCTTGCTGGAATCAAGTCGAAACAAATGAAGGAGACAAATTAGGTTAGATGCGTAATTCTTACTTTATAACCACGATTTTAATGCGTAAAGGCTCTTCCTAAGATACCAAGATTTTTAAAGTCCTTAATGTAATACTATTTATAAAATACATTTACATGTGTTTAAAAATACAATTCCTGCTTCGTAATGTGCGAGAAAATGGTCGGTTTTTATTTTCAGATGGATAAAAGCTTTTCTCGTGACTCAACATGTGCTACGATGAATATGTTTTGGTGAATTTAAAAAAGAAAACAGGGTTTTCTTTTCTCTGCTCGTAAATAAAATAAAAAATAAAACAGAGATGATGTTTGAGGTTTTCTTTTAAGCGTCATATTTGGAAGCCATTTTGTCACGAATTCAATCGAAAGAAATAAGCCGATATCATGAGCAAACAATTTTTTCTGTTTTTTTTTTTATCTTCTTTCATCCGGTCAGTTTGTTATTCCGTTTAAAATAATACCAAATAATAAGGTTCTTTTTTATCCACCAATATTTGTATAAGTTAAACGTGATATTGCACAGATTCGTCTTTAAGTGTATCCTTGTATGCGTTCTGTAACCATCTGTGATAGATTTCACGTAGCGAGAAGGGATTTATATTACCTGCCCACAAAACCAAATGATAGTCATTTCTGCATGCGGATAGGTAACAGGTATGAATGCGAGCGTTACGTAGTGGTTCTTCTTTAATGTGCCGTGTTCCTTCAGGACCTAAGAGATCAAGGCCCTCCACGTCTTCCTGTCTCTTTTAGCTCTTAATAAGTTTTTTTTTTCTTTTTGTTAATTCTCCCAAACTCTGTTACGCCATCCATTTGCTCAAGTTCATCAAACACGTTATGCTCTGCTTTCCTTTGCCCTTCTTCTCCTCAGTCTCTCCTGTGAATATCAGATTTTTCAAGCTCTCCTTCGTCAGTACCTGTCCCAGAAATTTCAACTGCCTCTTCCCAATGTTCACTTTCCTTTTTGTTTGCATTCTCTCCAAAACTTCGTTCTTGCTCACATCTCCAGTCTATGGTATCCTCAGCATCTTTCTGTAGAGCCACATTCTGTTGCTTTAAGTCTCTTATTAATCTTTGATGAGATTGTCCAGCATTCGCTGCCATACAGGAGGACAGATATCATGAAATAGTTAAGTACAATTTTCTTTGTTTCTAGCGATTTTTTTCTGTCTCTTAATATCCTGCTTAGCTTTTGAAAGGTATCTTTGGCCATCCCAAGACGTCTTCGAACCTCAGTGCCCCACTTTCTGTCTTCCTTTAGAATACTTCCTAGATATTTAAATTTCTGTACTTGTTTGATTTTAGTATCCTCGTTTGGTAATTGGCATTTGGGGCACATCCTTTTGCCAATGAGTTCGAATTCTAGGTGTTATGGCCCAGGTACTTGTACCACGGTGATGGTCCAAGGTAGAACCAATAAAGAAGAACTCGAACACGGATATGGAATAACACAGATATACTACAAACAGGAATATATACAGAGAAATAGAAAGTGTTAGTCCGAACAATCAGGTTCCAATGTCTTGTAGTAATTGTCTGAACGCGACTCTGTTTCGGACTTCCTCTGACTCGACTGACTGACTCGCTCGCTCTAACTGACTGACAGACTCCTGACCGACTTCACTCCAGACTTCAGACTGAACTCTCTGCTTCCTCTTGAGGCGCAGTATTTATTACGTATGGAATAGTCCATTATGTTATTATGAGTAAGGTCCCATAACACTAGGCAAAGTAGTTAGGTTCATTTTCCGCAAAAACATTTTGCAATGTATGAATCAATCACTCTATTCATCTAGAAGATGATAGCAGGGTAGATTGGTCTCACTAGCCTTGGGTCTTCTTCCATTCATGGATCACAATCAAAATCATAATGTCTGTTACCACGTTAATTTTGAAGGCCATAAACATTTTTCGTAGCTGTGATTGTGCTTACCCAGAGTTACACAATTTCCAGTTGAGAGTTCTCCTTCCCCTAGACCTTTTGCCAACCTCGTCTAGGGGACCCAGTCCCAAAGATGAAGGGAGCAGAGATGGATCTATAATATTTCTAATAGGAATATATACTTGAAAAACAAAGTGGATAAAATAAGTAAAGGTTTATTGTAAAAAAACAATACAATAAGAATAAAGGTAACAGTTATTCACAAGGTGGTCGCAATAGTCAATGCTACTATTGGAAGATCTGTAGTTCTCGCGTAAGTTTGAGTCGTACTCAACAGATCACAGCTAGACAATATTTACCAACCTCCCCACGGGGTAGGATATGGCACAAGGCCGAATTTAATGTGAGGCATCCGAGCCCCGTAGGCTCGGCCAAAAATTCCCCATAACTCCACATAAACGGGTTCGGGTTTGTCTACCTTCCTGGACGAGACTCTGTCCTTCGGTATAGCTTCGTCTGGGTTCTCCTCTGCCCGAAGGCAGAGAGTTCGGCAATAGCCAAGATCTGAGTAACAGATCCCAGCTAGCCTATGTAGTCCGTTGACTTATAGATAAAGAAGTTACTACCTATAGTGCAGTCACTAATGGGGGTGACAGTTTATTCCATTACATTAGGAATATAACTAACTCGGTTAGATTTCAAGCTCGGCAATCAGACTTGAGGAAGAACAATTTGAATTTAATACCGACCTGAAGAGGAAAGGTTTCCACCCATTTACCTTGCCCGACGGCTGTCCTAAATATGGGGCCGCTGGTTTAAAACAAGCATGATGTGAAGTGAAGAGGTCCTTGTTATGTCTTACCTAACACTTTTATTTAATATAGAAAATACTTAGCCAACGTTCTATACCAAAATAATCTAATTCATTTGTATAATTCATTCTAGATGTTTGCATTACACTTTTTGAGCTAGGTTCAAAGTGTAGTATCGACACAAGGAGGCACGGCGGAGTAATGGATAGCGGCTCGGATTGAGGAATCGGAGAGCCGAGTTCGAATTCCAGTCGAATCTATTACATTCACATACGTGGGAAAAGTATGAATCCTCTTCTTCTTCTCCCAGCTTATGAGTAAATAGCAGATCAGAACGGATTCTATAGCCTTTTCTACCGCAGAAAGTAACGGCAAACCACTTAGGGGAAAAAACTGCCTCGTCAGTCATGTATCGAAATATACATGATCGCATAAGCGTGTATCACGTATAGCACATAGCTGACTGATTGAGTCAATCCCTGGGACCCCTGTCCTGGAAAGACTTACGCTTTTCGACTGAGACTTATACATACTCATTTTAAATTGGAGAGATTTGAGTAAAAAACTAATGGTTCAAGTATAGTATCCTGGTCTATACCAGACTATTCTGAGCTGAGGTCGCTTTCCGACTAAGACAGATACATTATTTTGTTAAAATAATTTAGGGAGAGCAGAGCAAAGTTAATATAAACGAGGAAACATTGTAGCTTTGATATATATTCCGATTTTGCATCTTTTGTGCTGGTGCATAATTATCAGGCGTTTTGTAGGAAAGTTATTTGTTAATAAAAATTGCTATTTTGTTTCCTTTTTTTTAATAAAAAATATTATTTTATTTTCCGTATCGATAATCACACGCTCCAGAATAATCATTTAAAAATGTTATTGTCGAATTGTTATGTTTCTTTTTTCAAAATAAATATTGTTAAAGAACGCCTGATAATTATGCACCAACCCGATATAACTAATATCTCTTTGTATGATATTTACATATCAATATGAGCCTGTAACGATGATTTGGAGGGGGAAAGGAGAAGGAAGAGAGTGAGAAGATATTGTGTGTAACTTATTATTTTCTTCCTCATAACTGCTTTCCCACAGGCGAAACGTAGCGAGACCCTCTAGGCTCTATTGCTATTTCTATGGAAAGTGTTCAGGCGAACTACATGGCTTAGTTGCACTAATTTCAAGCTTCACGGGTAAGACCCACCAGGCCAGGCACATTTTAGCGAACCACACTCATTTCATTCGTATTCCATATATGAATTGCATGTTCCTCTCAAACAGCCTCTTCCTACGCAACACATTCAGATTATTATATTCATCTCCATTGGTGCACTTCCAAAAATTTAGCCGACCAGAAACTGGAAGCTGTTCTAACCTCTGACCAAGATTTAACATCTCAGTGGGGGGGGGGTTATATTCAATGTCTGGAAAATCAAAGTATTTACATTCTGTCACTAATCACAATGAAGGGACGTTGCTTCAGAGAGGCCTCATACCTTGAAGACCTTTTGGGCCGTAAACTCAATCCAGATCCCAAGACAAGCTTGTATTAGGTTGGTGCAAAAATAATGACGTAACAATGTCGTTTTTTGATGTATTTTTTAACGTCAAAAAACGACATTATTACGTCATTATTTTTATATGTCAACCTAATACATACTAACCACCGCAAAAGATGCTGGATAAATGCTCGCTTCCAAGGACCATTCCAGTAAATATCTGACTCCTCCTGCTACCCTAAACTTTTACAAGAACCAGATCCGGATAAAAATGGAGGACAGCTCGTATATACAGGAAGGAGCTGCCCAGTCTTCACTTTTTAGTCTCGATAGAATCCAAAAACGTCTCTGCTTGCTTGTAAGTGAAAGATTATGAACAACCCCGATGAAAAAAAAACAAAAAACAAGCTCACAGACGAAAAATCACAAGCCTTTCATTATTCTGCCGCTATTTCCACGAAAAGTGCTCAACCGAATTTCATTCATTAGTTCCTGATATGCCACGCACATTGTAGTGAACCACCTTCATTCTCTCCGTATTCTAATTGTGACTTGAAAGTCTCCATTCGAACAGCTTTTTTCCCCAACTACCGGTCCTAATCTTGGCCTGTTCATCTTCCCGTCACAGCCCAACAATTTGAACCTCTTACACTGTAAACTTTGTGTGGCTCGTAAATGGTGGACATCATTGTAAAAAAAATGACTCTTTGATAATCTCGAAAATTGGTCGTTCAAATGCCATTCCAAATGTTTTCTTATAAAACGGTCTTCAATTCCATCTTTCCTGATCGGCATCAGCTGCATCGTTGAGCGGTCCTTAAGTTCGCCCGTGAGGTTTCAACGGCGATTTTACAATAAGTGGGAAGCTAAATGACGTAGGGATTAAAATCCGAATGAGTGGAGACTGAATATCATAGGGTATACGATTAAAAAAGAAAGCTTTCAGTAGATACGAAGAGATTGCTCGAACATTATGAACGCGACGGCCGCTACGTACATTCAGTGTCACTACGAAGTAATTAACCCCACTGAAGAGAGTCTGGTCGCCCATGAACAGTAAATTCCCTTCCGATAGTTTGCCATATTATTTATATATCTTAGCCTATCTATCTATCTATCTATCTATCTATCTATCTATTTTAGCCTGCTTATGTATCGATCTTTCTATTTCTTAACTTCTTTAGCTATCTATCTTAGCCTCTCTCTCTATCTATATATGTATCGACCTATTGGTATATCTTAGCCTCTTCATCTGTCTGTGTATTAAATTATCTTAGCCGCTTTATCTATGTAACTACGTATCTATGTTAGCCTCTTTATGCATCTATGTATTGAGCTATCTATTTTAGGACCATTATCGATATATCGATTTATCTTAGCCTCTTTATCTACCTAATTATCTTAGACTATCTATCTATCTATCTATCTATCTATCTATCTATCTATCTATCTATCTATCTATCAGCCTCTTTATCGGTCTGTATAGATCTATCTATCTTAGCCCCTTCATCTATCTATCTATCTATCTATCTATCTATCTATCTATCTATCTATCTATCCTAGCCTCTTTATCTATTTAAGTAACCTTATATCGATCTTATATCTATCTATCTATCTATCTATCTATCTATCTATCTATCTATCTATCTCAGTCTTTCTTTATCTATCTATCTATCTATCTATCTATCTATCTATCTATCTATCTATCCTAGCCTCTTTACTATTTAAGTATCGTTATATCTATCTTAATATCTTTATCTATCTATCTATCTATCTATCTATCTATCTATCTATCTATCCTAGCCTCTTTATCTATTTAAGTATCCTTATATCTATCTATCTATCTATCTATCTATCTATCTATCTATCTCTGTGAAATGCAGATCGCTTTCCCAGATCTATATGGTAATAATATCGCAAACACTTTTATTTTGCCAAGTCATTTTGAGATAGCGATCTATTTTGGAAGCTGTTCGCAACCAGCGTCAACACGAGATAATGGAATCCTCTTAGATAAGCCGCGCCGGAAGTACTTTCGTATTATAGGAGCTAGGGGTCAATGTAAACTCACTAATAAAAAAAAACAAAAACAAAAAAAAAAACAAGAAAAAATTCCGGATATTTTTAACTGTAAAAACAAAGATATGTCACGACTGTTAATAAAAAAATGTACGTACATGCTATACACGCAGCGAAGCCGACATACATGTACATATATATATTTATACACAGCGAGAGAGAGAGAGAGAGAGAGAGAGAGAGAGAGAGAGGGAGGGAGGGAGAGAGAGAAATCGAGACACAAAGAACGAGACAGGGTTAGAGAGAGAGAGAGCGAGAGAGAAATAAAGAACAACAAGAGAGAAAGGGATAAAAATATCCCAGAGTGCACACATTTCAATACTAGAGTTTAAATGTACAGTAGAAATATTTTAAAATTAAAAACTGATATATATATATATATATATATATATATTTTTGCATATATATATATATATATATATATATATATAATGTATATTTGTCCATATATATACATATATATATATATATATATATATATATATATAAGCAAAATGACACCCCCCAAAACACACGTGTGTGTGTGTGTTTTCGAGCATAACATGATGGGACAGAGCATCTTACTTATTATAAAAACAGGTTGGTGTGTGTGTGTGTGTGTGTGTGTGTGTGTGTGTGTTTATATGTTGGATCGGATTTCCTACATTTTTCAACCGATTTCAACAAAACTTCACAGGGCTGCTTAAAATTACCTTGCAGTAGTTCTGACGGCGCCCAAAGTTGGAAAAACACCATTGTTTTTGCACGATAACAATTTGAAAACACGATTCTGTCGCAAGAATGAAAGGGGGACAACTCATATCGAGTTATACTTATTATAAAACCCAGGTTATTTGTGTGTGTGTGTGTGTGTGTGTGTGTGTGTGTGTTCGTTCGTTTATATATGGGATCGGATTTCCTACATTTTTCAACCAATTTCAACATACCTCACTTTTTTTTGGCAGGTAGTGTTTCTAATTGTCTTGCACACTTTTTTCTTTATTTTTACATTCAGAATGACAAGACAATTGTTTATAATAAAATTCTATTCAATTTGTAGACTCACAGCGATTGAAAACAATGTTTTTGTTTGAGTTTGGGCTTGACCAATTCGTAAAAAAATAAAAAAAATAATTAAGACATGCGTTTCCGTCATCCTTAAACAATAATCTTTGTCAATTTTATTTTTCAGTCTTTATGATAGTCGATACTTGATCTATCTCTTACTGTTACATCCCTGGGCAACGCCGGGCTCTACTGCTAGTTTAAGATAAAAAAGGCCATTTAATATCTGCTCGTGTCCTAAGTTACAATGATGGTATTTCGAGCTTGAGAATGATTCGAATCTCATCATGGTGACCTCTTGATATTTTCTGTCAGAGGTAGTGACTCAATTGTGCGGCATCCTTGGAAAATACCTGTCAACATCTTCTGTATTGAGCCAAGCATTTGTAAGGGAACTTCGGTAGCAGTGGCAAATGTTCGGGAGCCAATGATGGTTGTGCTACCGCAATGTGTACAATTGTGACAGGAGGTTCCAGCACCTCTCTTCTCGAAACTGTAATTAAGAATAGTTTTATTTTTAATCATTTCACCCGAAGAAACGCAGTAAAGGCACCGAGTTTTACTGAGGCTGAGATATGAGGTCTGATGAAAAAAAATCTGGACTGGTGTTATAAAATCAATACTACAACAGATAGCAATTCGGTATGTAATCTCCTTCGAAGTAGTCCCATTTTGAAGCCACATCCAGTGAGTTTTTTTTCCATTAATGGTCCATTCTTTTTTGAATCAGCTGCCGCGTCACATATTGGATTTCTTTGATGTCTTGAAATCATGTTCCTTTCAAATGGGATCTGATCTTTGAAGACGAAAACTCATAAGAGCAGAAATATGGGTGATACGGAGGTTATCTGACTTGGGGTATGTAGTCCTTAGCCAAAAACAGCTGCACAAAACACGGAAGCTCTGTGGTGAGGTGAGACGACCACACTCTACATACCTTCCTTCCAAACACTACTATAAACAACAAAATTAAACGAGAACGTTATAACATTGTATGCTGGACAAATGTTCAAGGTCAATCTGGGTCAAGAGACCGCACGCTGCGTACATTAACTCCGTTACCAGAGCAAAAGTCCCGATATATTTAGAAAGGACATCGTGATTTTGGAAAATGAAAATATTTAATAAAAGAACAGCAATGAAAAAGGCAGAAGATAACGATTGACATTGCATCTAAACCTTTGAATAACAAAGTTGACTTGAAAGCAAGAAGAGTGAAGAGTGATTTCCACAAGCGAGAAGTGCGTGAGATAAAATATAGCTGACTGGTGTACTTACAGAACGAGTTTCCAGGCATCATATATATATATATATATATATATATATATATATATATATATCTCAAAGTGAATATTGAAGTCAACACTTATGGCGATAGGCTGTTTCATGCTACACGCAATCGTCAGGTGGCCTGAGGATTGTGTCTAGCATGAAACAACCTGTCGCCTTTAAGTGTTGACTAAGTTCAATGTTCACTTTATATTTACCCACGCTTTATCTCTGATATTGAGCACTTTATCCCATAAATATAGCACACCTTAAGATATATATATATATATATATATATATATATATATATATATATACAGAGAGAGAGAGAGAGCGAGAGATAGATAGATAGATATAGATATAGATAGAACCTTCACTTAAATGTACTTGTTTCGAAAGCAGTCGGCATATCCTGATTATGTTTCCATCAGTAAGACAGAAAATCTTATGTGAACCAAATTACCCCTTCCAGACCAAATATTATCGAAAATAAAATCTAAATCTACAAGGAAAAGATTCCCACGAGAAAATATCTAAATTATTAACGCGTTTGGGAAACTAATCAATAAGGGCATTTCTAAAACACTTATTCCACATAATATATATATATATATATATATATATATATATATATATATATATATATATATATATATATATATATATATATATATATATATATATATATATATATATATATATATATATATGTGTGTGTATGTGTGTGTGTAAAATTTTCAGATAGATTATATCAATTAAAGCTCAATATGAATAAAGTCAAAAGGATAACTTATCTAAGCCGACGCGTTTCGTCCTCTTTGGGACTTTATCAATTCAAATGTGAGGTTTTAATTAGTAAAAAATATTATTGGTCTTCACAAATTTCTTGACATAGGAACGCTCATAAATATTCATCGGGTTAACTGAAAAAACAGGCAATTTATGGAGGACAGGAAGTGATACAATTCAATGTCTAATAAACTAATAAGTCAGTGATTTTATTTCGTATATGCACAAATTAGTATTTGAATTAATTTAGGTTGGACTCTATTTATGTGTTAGATATTTGAATGACATGTGGTTATGGAGTTAACCGTTTTCTTTTAATTTTTTAGCATTTTTCTTATCATATATATTGGATTAGAAAAGTATTAATTCTTTCAGAGATGGAGATATTGGAAAACATCTGAGGCGTAGATTTTTATTTTGATAAGTTTCGATAGCGGTACTTTCGAGAACTTTCTTCTAAGTAAGTTCTCTTTTTCATAAGTGTGGCATTCTTTAGATGGACGTTGTGGTTGATTTTCTTTTGTATAACTAATGCATTTGATAATTCTTTGCGTATAAGATCTCGTTGTGTTCATAGATACATTCTTTTAAACTTCTGCTAGTTTCACCAATCTATTGTGAGGAGCAGTTCTGGCAATGTATTTTATACATACCAGCTTCAGTATTATTATACTTGCGAGTACTTTTGGTTCTGATCATATCCATAATAGCTTTGGAGTTAGGTAGTATTATATATATGTTTTAGGTAGCTGATAGCTCTAAATAATATGGTTATCTTCTTCGTATATTTTGTATGCCTTTCTTCTAGCATTGTGGATTAAATCATAAGTATATTGGAGATTTTTGAAATTGTTTTCTATGCATATTTCTTCTTTGGGTAAGTACGGGGTGGGGCTGAATCTTAAATGGAATCCTATAATTATTCCCGATTTGATCTTGTTACAATGTTGGGAGTAAAAATTGACCAGGTCATTGTTGTTAGTACTTTTTTTTTTTTCTGTAAACCTCAAGCTGAAGTAAGTTGTTATTTATGTGTAAGTGTTGTTAAATTCAGCTTCAAAGGTAAAGTTTGTTCTGAGTCCGTCATTATTTAGTTTGTTGACATGATCGACTAATATTATGTCTAGTGGATATATTAATAGAGAATTATCTATGTATCTGAATTAACAAAAAATTGTGAAATATTTTGAGAGGACCATTTTCTAGAAATTTTCTTTTCGCCACTTAGAGGAGACCCCATCGGTAAACTAAATTTCTATCCATAAAAATTGTTAACAAACTTGAGAAATCATTGATTGGTGATTAAGTGGTATACTTTTAGGATTTTATATGTGGGGATAGTTAAGCGTGTTTTTAATAAAGTTAGATATTGCTTTATAGGGACATTTGTGTATAAAAATTTAATATCTAAACTAGTCATACATAACTTTTTGATTTTTATGTTATTTAATTTAAGATATAACCAAAGTTTTTCTTCATATGCCAGGAAAACACCTATCTTGAGTAGACGGTTAACAGAACATGGATTACAAGATATAGCAAAAGGCCAATGTCTCCGAAGAGCTACAAAGGACAGAAGATTGTGGAGGGCGATGGTCGCCCACCTCCTGTAGATACATGGCCTATAGAAGTATAATATGAGATTATATATATAAAAGGCAGAATGTGTGTGTGTGTGAGTGTGTGTGTGTAACGAATGGATGGCCGCAATTTTCGACGGATTTTCACCCTAATTTACATGCATATGCCCCAAGTTTTATGTAGTTTGCGGCAATTTCGTACTGGCCAAAGTTAGAGCCTTTAGCTGGCTGCCACGAATAGACAGGAAGATTCTATTGGCCAGCGTAAGAGCCAACAGCTGACTGATACTAATGTTAACTAGTATGCTAGCATGCAAAAAAAATAATCGATAGCTGCATTCGTCACAAGTGGGAAAAATTTAAATCTGCATGGTACTTTACCCCAATTGGCTCATTCGCTTGCTTAAACTCAACGTTGATTCTGATTCCGCAGAACTGGTTGGATGTGAAAAAGTATTTGTTGTTAATATTCTTTTTTCATTCGGTTTTTCCAGTTACAAGTCCTTTTTTAAAGCTGATCGTTTTGTGTTCATTTTGTTTAGTTCTTTTTTCGTAACAGATTTAATGTTTAGTGTAGAGCTTAGAAAAAATTGGCAGTGTGAGATAAGCAAGAAGTAAGGCATGTAGTAACATCAGCACCGCAAAGGGCACTCCTTTAAAGGCAAGGAAGGGCAAAAATATTTTAAGTCAAGTGATAGCGATTGCTGTATGAGTCGTACGATTTTTGAATCAAGCACGTGCAACGCCAAAGATGCTGCTAGCTATATATATATATATATATATATATATATATATATATATATATATATATATATATATATATATATAATCGACTCTCCTGTCGAGATTCGACGTATGAGGCTCAAGCAGATCAGTTTCAGGAAACCGACAGCCCGACACCGGCATATGAGATTTTATTATAGTGGTGAAGGCCTCGTGCAGGACCATCCACACTTTTTGAAGGGACGAATACAGAGACCTGGTACACAGAATGCCACAAGGTCCCCAAACGACCCTCCGCAGGTTTTGAACTCAGAGTTGTCCTTCTCCTAGACCAGTTGACATCCACGGCTATAGAACCTAGTCTGTCCTGCTATTTGACCAATAGCTGGAGGGAGAGGAAGAGGATTCATACCTTTCCCAAGGGTATTAGCATATATATATATATATATATATATATATATATATATATATATATATATATATATATATATAAATCCAAGCAGTTCAAAGGTTTGAAGACACCTGATATTTTTATATATATATATAATGTTATCAGTAAATACTTTTTTCTTTATGTCATGAAAAATCTCTAATAAAAGATCATTTGTCACTTTTTTAACCATGTATAATAATTTTCCCTTATTTAATGTACAAACATCTACTCTTTTGGTCAATTTATAAAATTACTAGCAGTGGTCTCAACCCTTTGAACTGTAGTGTATATGTATATATATATATATATATGTGTGTGTGTGTGTGTGTGTGTGCGTGTGTGTGTGTGAGTGTGATGCTTTTAGCATCTTCATGTTTTGGACATTCTGATAAAACTGAATCCATAGTAAGTTGATGCCAATGTCCCAATCCTCATCTTCTCGCCAGTATCAGATCTTTATTGTTTGTGCAATCAATCAACTGTCGTTTTGAAGCCTTGGGCAAAATGGTCTCTGAATCAAATTACTGAACCGAAATTATGCCAGTGTTGTTTTTCGATTCTTGATTGGCACAAAATAAAGGTCGGTTTTGGACGCAATATGAACTCTTGATGAAAAATATCTTTATTACACGAATCAAAACTGATGAAAATTGTGAATAGTTCCAGAAATTCTTTCAACGCCTCAACCTAAACGAAATCTCCCGGGGAGAAAAATTCTTATCATTTATTCAGTGAATAATCTTTATTTTCTAAACTGGGAAAAATTGAGATACAGAATACATCACATTACTTTTGTTTTTACTAAATTCCAAACAATAAAATGCTTAAGGGTCGCCAAATTTAGAGTATTAAACTCGAAATCTTGATGATGTATGAAAGACTGATAGGAATGAAAGGAGGTGGGGACCATGGAGATACGGACGATAGATGATTGAGCTTTGACTTGAAGAGGTTAAGCATGTAGTATTCAGGGAAGTAACCACATGGGAGTGTGGCATTTCTTGAGAAAAACAGTTTGAGTGGATTTTCCTTTTTACATTTGAAACACGGACGAAATGAGGTTTTATTCCACACCGTCTAAGTTCGTGTACCTCTCTATTTGCATCCATACATATACGCCATGACAAGTTTGCCTTAGGACAATATTTTATTAAACAATGTTCGCAAAATAGTGCAGATATAATTATATGTGTAATATATCATGTTTGGTTCATCTTATAATTTTTTTACAAACGGAAAATATTAATAACATTTTCAGGGTGTCACGTTTTAATGTGAAAACAAAGTGCATCCAAAATTATAAATTTATTAAATTTAAAACACGTTGCATTCAGAAGCATGTTTTCTTAATTGAGATTTTTATCCCATCAATATAAACTCATTAATATAGGTTTTGGTATATATATATATATTATATATATATAAAATATATGATGGCTGGTTTGTTGTTGTTTTATTAGTGCGTTTATGCTTGAACTTTTGTGAGTTGATAATTCAAAATATTTTTAATTGTGTAAATTCTTGCTTTATTTATTTTTTTTATGTATATACATATGTCATTATTTAATTTTATTTTATTATCAGTTTTTTCATCATATGCTTTTCTTCATTTTTTATATTTATTAATATAACAATTTATGGATTTATTCATTTTTTTTTTCATTTTTCGTCCTAATATTTTTTTTTTTATTTCTGAATATATAAAAATCGCTGTATTTGCGTTTATTTATATATTTATGTTATACAAAATTCCTGTATTGTTATGTGAACGTGTTTGTCCTATTGTTTTGAAAATTTTTCCCTTATATCTTTTGATATGTTTATTTTTATTCTTTTCCATGTATCTAATATGTGTAGCGATCGGAGATAGTTCTTTTTTCTTTTCATCAAATCAAAAAATGATAAATTTTATATTAAGAAGAATAAAAAAAAATTTTCCCAGTTTTATTTCAATTGAATTATTGATATAATTTAAGCATTTGGTAACCAATTATTTATAGAATTTCACTTTTTTCATTGAATTATAAATTTTAGCTTTTAATTATATTTTGATTTTTAATAATAATTTGTGTTAACAAATATGTTAAATTGATAGAAATAAACTTTTTATGTTTTATTTATGTGTTGTCAAAATGATTTTAATTTTAAAAGTTACTTGGTATATTTTAAAAATTTATTACAATGTGGACATGATAGGTTGCCAAAAAGTCCATGATAACAATTTAGAGTTGGGTTCTCACTTTGAACTCTTAAAATCGTTTATTTTCCATTCAACATAATCACTTTATAAAATAAAATTTAAGTGTCTTACAAAAATATTTAATTTAATATATTTCTGTTTTTTATATATTCTTTTATTATTCTTCATTTAAATATTAAATTTGTATTTTAATCGAATCACCATTTGAATATTGACCATACTTGAGTAAAAAAAATGGTATATTATGTATATATAAATATATAAATAGTATAAATTTTTATGATATTAGAAAGAGTAGAGAAAATCAGGTGGACAGTTGATAGCCATTGACATTTAATTAGAATTTTGCAGAATGTTTTTAGGAACATTATGAGCCGAAAGGGAAATTACAAAAGATTTTCCTTAGTGAAAGAAATTTATATATATATAACAAATTTATACATATAACCAAATCATCTGTAAATTAAAAATGCCAGTCTAGTGTCGCAAATTAAATTAAAAAATATCCAGTTAAAAGAGAGTGAAGATCCCAAATATTTAAAAAAACTTTTACCTTGAAAATATTTTCAAAAAAATATAAGATTTCTTTTCAGAAATTAAAGACGACGAAAATAAAATTTACTGTGTTTCTTTAGCAAAAAAAAACCAATTATATTGTCAATTTAATTTGGATATTATCGAACACCAAATTGAAAGATTAAAAAACGAATGGCAGATTTATAGATAAGTTTAGATAGATTCTGAAAACAAATTGTCTTAAAAAAAAATCAAAATAATGAAAACAAACTTTCTTTTTGAAATAGCAATATAATATCAATCCTCCCTCAATGGCATCTCTCTAAAAAATCTCTCACATAGGAATATATATATATATATATATATATATATATATATATTCTACATAAAGGATGTATCCAAAAGGACTTTTTAAAAATTTTTGAAATTAAAAAGTTCCTCAACAAAAATTTTAAAGAAACCAAAATTATTCGACACCGTATTTGAAAGGGGCCACCGGTCAATGATCCGAGGATTTCATACGTATATAGAAGCAAGTAATGGAAAATTTGAACATCTGTTATAGGATTCTGTGTTGAGGCAAAACGATGTCCTTTTGGACATATGTCTATGGGGACATTTTTGTTGTCTTTTTCTGTCAAAATTTAAAACAGTTTGTAAAAGTAGTTTTGATTGTATCTTGGATTATGCATTCAGCCTCGTCTATCGTAAACCTTAAACTTGATAACTCAGAAACGAAGAATTTGCAGATATATGTTTATATGGACTTGTTTTGTTTGAAATTGAAATGATTTTTGAATCATTATATATATATATATAATATATATATATATTTTAATATAATGGTTTTTTTTTGTATAAATTTTTGAGAATTGAAAATGCTAAACATAATTGAAGATCCTATGTATATTATCTCTCCTATTTTAAATCTAGTTTTCTTCATAATATATATATATTTATGAGGGTGTATCAAAAATTGTAAAAAACATTGAAATAATTGAATTCGAGAAACTTACATTAAAACAAGGAGAAAATAAAAAAACTATTGTTAATACAAAATTTAAGTCATTTTAAAAATTTTCATATTGGAATTTTCGATTTATTTCTGTTTCCTTTTTCAAAGATTCTCAAGAATAAACAAAGGTTAGTGGGATGCTGTTTTGTTTGAAATTTGGTTCAATCAATCATATTCTAAAAAAGTTAAACATGTTTAATTTCAAAATTATAATTTATTTAGAAATTTCCGTGTTGCATTATTCTTTTTCATTTGTTATTAAGACGCTATATGTAATATAATAAAATAAGACATTATGGCCAACATCAAATGGCGAGGTTTTTTATCCTAGAAAAAAATATTTTTATTAACATATCTAATTTGAAAAAAAGATTTTAACATTCAGGATCATATTCATTTTTTTTAAAATTTTTATATCCATATATTTTGAATTTATATTAAAACATTTAAAAAATTTATAATTGAAAACTACAAACATTTTATACATTGACACACACACACACACACAATTTCTTATGCATTATACACACACACACAATTTATATATATATATATATATTATATATATATATATATATAATATATAATATTATGAACATTTTTTTTTATTTTTAATATGAAAAATAATACATACTGAATAATAAAACGTTAGTATCTTTGAAAAATATTTAATAAATACACTGGCAAATGAAATGATCCTGGAATATCGTGACAAGATGACATTTCTTCATTATCTCAATTATATCGTGTCTTTTTAGTGTTCCAAGAGAAATATTTTTTGGAATATTCAAATCAGAAAGTCTCCCCCTGTGGTATTAAATTTATAATCAAACACAATTCAACGAATAGAATCAATTTATTAATAAATCCTAAATAATTTCCAACCGTCTGAATATCCGATCGTAAATCTTTCAAGGAGAGATTGATCATAAACATTGGTTATAATAATCCCTAATAATAATAATGAACTGAACAACAGTAGCTATAAAATAAAAAAATAAGAAAATATTCAATTACCTACTCTACATGGATGATCTCAAACTCTTTGCCAAAGACGACAATGAGTTGAAAGGCCTCCTCAATATTGTAATATTCAGTGATGACATAGGTATGGACTTCGGATTAGATAAATGTGCAAAAGTAACATTCAAGAAAGGTAGAATTACAGAAACACCCTTAATAGATTTAGATTTTGTCACAAAGGTTAGGGAACTGGAGCATGATGAAGCTTATAAGTACCTAGGAATTAGCGAAGGAGATGGCATACAACACCACCAAATGAATGAAAAAAATAAGAAAAGAGAACTACAGGCGTGTGCGTCTGGTACTAAATACTGAGCTAAACTAAAAAAAAACAGAATATCAGTCATAAACACATTAGCTGCCCTTGTGGTGCAATACAGCTTTAATGTCCTTAACTGGACCATAGCTGAAATTAAGCGAATGGACGCCAAATCGAGAAAGCTTCTCACTTGCTATCGCATGCATCATCCCAAAGCTGATGTCGATCGTCTGTATGTGCCCAGATCCGAAGGAGGCAGAGGATTAGTTCAACTAGAACTGTCCTACAAAAGTACAACAATTGTCCTCCAAAGATATTTGGAAACTACAGAAGACTGGATGATGGTATGCGTCAAAAACATGAAAGTAGTAAGCGTCTTTACTCCGTAATGAAAGAAGCCAACAAATTCAAAATGGAGTTTCAAATGGGCGTAGAGATGCAACTACAGCACAATACACCGGCTGAAACTGCAAAATACCTAAAAAAAACAGCAAAGACAAATGCAACCGACCAGATACAGAAACGATGGCAAGATAAACCGCTTCATGGCCAATACTCTGCCCGTACCAAACAAACTGATGTAGACAAAACCCGTACCCATCAGTGGCTACGTAGTGCAGGGTTGAAAGCGGAAACTGAAGGTTTTATCCTTGCTGCACAGGACCAATGCTTGCTAACTAGGAATTATCAAGCACATATACTAAAATATTGTGTCAGCCCAAAATGCAGATTCTGTGATAAATATCCAGAAACGATTGATCATCTTGTATCAGGTTGCACGATGTTGGCACCCACTGAATATAAAACCCGACATGACAGAGTGGGCCAATATCTGCACTGGAAAATCTGCAACTTCTACGGGAAGGAAACTGAAAGAAACTGGTATGAACACCACCCAGAACCGGTTACGGAGATAGGACCTGTTACAATTCTATGGGACTACACAATGCACACTGACAGAACAATCAAAGCCAACCGCCCAGATATTGTTATTAAAGACCACAAACAAAAAAAAAAAAGTGCCTCCTTATTGATATGGCAGTCCCTGCTGACTGCAATGTATCTTTGAAGATATTCAAAAAGCTGTCAAAATACAAGGACCTTGAAATAGAAATCTCAAAAATGTGGCATATGGGGAACATCAACAATCCCTGTTGTAGTTGGAGCCCTAGGACTGGTTGGAAAAGATTCCAGTACACTAATTGAAGGGATTCCTGGAAGCCCATGCCTCAAAGCGACACAAAAAAATTGTTCTCACAAGTACAGCCCACACTTTACGAAGGGCTTTATCTATGTATTTTTTTATTCTTTTTTTTTTTTTTTTTTTTCAGTGGAAAGTGTCATGATACCATTTCTAACCTTAGGTCCCTGGCCGGGACCCGGAAAGTAATGTGTAAACGCCAGAAATCAAAGAAAATAAAATAATAATAATAATAATAATAATAATAAAAATAATAATAATTGATAATTGGACCTTGAAATCATTTAAATTTAAAAAAATAAGACATAAAAATAAAAGAAAAATTTTTAAACAAAATGATTGAAATTTTTAAAGAAACAAAAAAATTAACAAAATAGAGAAAAAATTTTTATTTAATCTCATTTTCCGAATGAAAAATTGAAGATATTTGAAAAATCCCAATGAAAATTTTTAAAAAAATTATCCTTTTTAAATATGTCATAATTTATTTTAACTATTTTTTCTTAAAATTGAAAAAGAAAAGAAAAATTATTTTTATCAAAAAAAATAAAATTTTGGTTGTCAATGAAAAAAAAAAACATTTAAAAATGGAAAAAATTAACAGTTTAAATTAATTTTTTTTAATAAAAAATAAATAATATCAAATTTTAATTTTGATTGCACTAGAAAATTTTTGAAGGACAAATAGAATAAATTTAATTTTTTTTAAAAAAAAAAAAAAATAAGAAAAATTAATTTCTTTCCAGTTAAAATTAAAAAAAATTGAAAATTCAAATCTTTTCATTTTCTATTTAAAAATAAAACAAAAATGATTTCATATTTATTTATGATTTTTATTTTTTTTTTAAAAGATGGGCCCAATAAAAAATTTTAAAAACAAATGGCAATATAATGATTTTCCGTATTTAATATTATGAAAAATTTTTAATAAATGTTTTGTTAAGATTCATCAGAATATAAAAAAAATTATTTTAAAGATTTTTAATATATTTTTTTTTTCATTTTTATTTAAACGTATGAATTTGACAATAAATATATTGTTCATTTTGACATCCATCTTATCTTAGTTTAATGTTTTCTTAGTGATTTTTTATTTAATTGTTGTTTATTTTCAAATGACAGAAAAAAAATATTTTGATTTAAACTATTTTTTTCACTTATTTTGGTTGTTTAATGACAATGATTTGACCATTGTTCCTAAATGGAATTTGACAATTGAAAATTTAAATATCCATTTAACCAGTTTTTTGGAAAATCTAAAATAATTTTTTTTACAATATTTTTTTTCAAAAAAAATTTTTTTAAAAAATTCAATATATAAAAATGTCAATATATAAAGAAAAAATTAAGATAAGACATATTTATCTAGAGGTTTATACGATTTTTTCTTGAATGAATCTTCTTCTTTCTTTTGTGGCTTTTAATCCATAAATTTCAGTTTCAAAAGCTTTGAAATTAAAAATCTCTTTTCTTTTCCTTTTTTTAAATTTGAAAAAAAATTCCTTCACTTTAATTCGTCTAATTAAATTAATAATTTCTTTATATTTTTTAAAGAAATTGATAACATTCTGATTTTTTTGATATTAAAATTATCTCCTTAAACAACGTTTTTAATACAAATGATTTGATTCTATTCATTTTTTTTTTAAAGGAAAAAAACTTATTGAAGACAGAATGTGTTTTTTATTTCTTTTTTTATCATGGTTTTTATAAAGGAATTTTTTTTTTTTTTTAATAAAATTTTGTATTTTCAACATAAATTTTTGTTATATTTCAATTGTTCTCATATAATGAACATATATTTTGAATATTGGAGATTTATATTGAAAATGAAAAATTTACATATTTTTTTTTTTTTAAAACAACCAAAACTTGAGGAAAACGAAAAATCTATAAATTTAAAAAAAACATCAAGGAATAACAAAAACATGACATCAACAATTTTAATGCTGATCGTCCAGACAAATTTGGTTAAATAAAAATTTTCCCTTCATTTGAGGAAGATTTTTTATATGTTTGAAAATGATATAAATATAATTCCTTATTTTTTTTTTTGATTAAAAAGTAGTAAATATTTAAATTTGATGTTTTCTTTATTTTCGTTCCAAATTTTAATTAAAAATTTTTTTTTTTTTCCCATTTTTTATTTTAAAGATTATTTCTTTATTTGTATTTATTTGCTTGTAACATATTTTGTTTTTTTTATTTTTCTTTTTTTTTTTTTTTTTTATTTATATTTGGGTTATGGAAATTTTTTTTTTTGTTTATTTTTTAAATATTTCTTTCTTTATTTCTTTTTTTTTTTTTCTTTTTCTTTCTTTCTGAATTTTTATAAAATTCTTTTGTAAAATGTTTTCTTTGATTTGAAAATTTCAATTTTTTTCCATTTCATTTATTTTCATTCTTTTTCTAGCTGTTAAAATTTTCTTTCTTTGAATTCTTTTTTTTGGAAAAAATGTTTAATAGTCCTAATGTTTTTTTTTCATTTTTCTTTTAATTTTTCATTATTGATATTTCATTTTTTTCCTTTTTAAAACAATGTTTTTTTTTTATTGATATATTAGTTTTTTTCTATTGATTTTGCATTTTTGAAATCTCCAAAAAATTATTAAATTATAATTTAATTTTTTCCTGAAAAAAAAAGTTTTTAAATGGCATTTTTTTTTTTTAAAAATTTCATTTTTTTTATATATTTATTTTTTTGATAAAATTTTTCTTTTTCATTGAAAAATAAAATAGCCTTTGAATTTTCTTTGTTTTTACAAAAAAAAAATTTTCATTTTCGTTTATAAAATTTCATATTTTTTTATTTATTTGATTTTTTTTTTTTTTATTATCAATATTAAGCCATTTTTAATAATTTGGTTTATTTTTAAAATAATCTTTACTTTAAAAAAAGAAATCAAAGGAAATTCATTTCATTATTTAATAAAAATAATAATAATTTCTTTCAATTTTTTTTTTTTTTATTCTTATTATTTAAAACTTTTGTTTGTATTATTTGTCTTGGTTTTTAATTTATACAAATATTATTTTAAAAACATATATTTGAATTTCATTCATTCATTTTTGTTGTTTTTTTTTTTGCAAATATTAAAGAAATATTTTTTTTTTTTCTGAGATTTTATTTTTTGATGGATTTTCATATTTTATAAAAAACATTATAAATATTCAATATTTTAATAATAATAATTCATTCTAAAATCTTTAAAAAAAAATAATTTTCTTTGATTTTATTTTTGAACCTTTTTTTGATGCCCAATAAATAAAATTTTTTCTTTCAAAATATGTTTTTTCTTTTTTTTTTCTTTTCATTTTTTTTTTTTTTGGAAAGTATTTTGAAATCTAAATTAAAATTTTGAAATTTTTTAAAAAATATTTCTTTTCCCATTTTCGCCTTTTTTATTTCAATTTTTTTCTTTTTTTCCCATTGTTTTTTAAATTTAAAACAAATGTATATATTTTTTTTTATTTATTTTTTTTATTTTATATATATTTTTTTTTTTTTTTTATATTTTCCCATGGTTTTCTTTACATTTTGATTTTCATTGAATTTTTTTCTTTCATTTTAGAAAATAAAAAAAAATTTCATTCAAATTTTTTTAATTAAAAATTTTTGGCTAATTAAATATTTATTTATATTCGAACGGTTTTTTTTAGGCTTCTTTTTTATTTTTTTTAAACGCCATTCGATGTTGGAATAGATCCGTTTTTTTTTTTGATTTTTCTTTTTTTTTTAAATTTTTTTTTTTTGAAAAATTTATTTTTTGGTTTTC
>CAHIKZ030001655.1:0-15000 GCA_903632075.3 Acanthosepion pharaonis | reverse complement strand
TGTAAGATGAGTGCGGTAGAATATATTTTCCTATGTTATTACTGCATCGTGAGCGCATGCTCGCACCAAATGACCCTTTCGAAATCTCTTTGCGGTCATCATGTTCAAACTTTTGGACGATGATCTACCTATCAAATAATATTTTTCCGTATCTTAGTTGCAGGCCTGGTTTTCGTAACATATCTGAATTACTGTCAAAGAACGAGACTCTATCGTTCTAAAAGCAAAATAGGAAAATAATAAACAAAATTAGAAAGTCTAAGCATCAAATGCAATTTAGTTAAATGCACTCAAAGCTCATTCTGAGACAGTGAAAGTGTGAGAAACACAAGGTTCATTTAATAATATGCCATTTATACAACATTACATTGTATTGTTGGCAGTCACAGAGTAAAAATTGTAGTAATCCCAGGAAGAAATAACTATCAGTTGTAAGATGATGTCATTCATGACTGGAGGTAAGCGATAGAAACCAAAATGAAAATAATGAATTGTAGATGACTAAATCAAGTAAGTAAAAATGTAACTCTTTTAGCAAGTGCTTTAATGGACGACTGACAATGTGACATTGAAATCCGAAGGTGTGCATTGCAATAATGACAGATACCTTTGAAAAATCTAAACAAGGTATGAAGAAAGAGAAGTTGGTTTGAAACAAAGAAAAAACAGCGCTGAACTTCTATGTAACTTCTATCAGACAATAATGGGCGATTTTCATACCGATGGAGAGATGTTTGAGCACAGTAATGTTTGAACCAGTAATCGAGAAGATAGAAAGATGAAAAACGACCAAATCGACGACAAATTTAGAAAGGAAAGTTACGATCAAATATGCGCGCATCATCACGACCTAACATGCGCAGGTGAAATATTTGCATAGGCGTTTATAACGATTTTTACGAGCGCGTCAATAACGGCAAACGCGTTCAGGAACTTTCATTACGGACAGAAGCTGCAAAGAGGAACACTCGTTTTATTTATTTCATTAAGAACTTGCAAAGAGGAACGATCAATTAGTTTTTTTTTGTTTTTTTTTTTAATACCCTGCCTGGTGGCAAATGCTGCTGGTGGCGCCTGGGGTGGCGGTCCCTCCATAGCCACCGAAACCGTGAAATCATCCCTGGTCGGCGTCTGATGAAGACAGGGTATCGCACGTGCTAACACACGTTGTATGTTAAAAAAAAAAAAAATAGGTTGGTGCAAAAATAATGACGTAATAATGTCGTTTTTTGACGTATTTTTAACGTCAAAAACGACATTAATACGTCATTATTTTTGCACCAACCTAATATATTTATTCCCAGAAGGATCTTGAGAATGGACGTATCATATAAGCAACGAGGTCGTTTTAAGGAATATGAAAACATAAGGAACACGTTTGCTGATGATAATAAAAAAAAAATGTAATTTCTGGACACTTAACGAGGAAAGAAAGCTTGGAAAAAAAACGCTCAAAGGACATACCGAATAACGTAGGGCAAAAGGAAACAGAACGTTATCTACCCAACGAGCTTGTGTAGATAGTAAAACAGGGACATGGAGCGCTATTGAGGAGACAAATATTGTTTAAAGCCACAAAGGATAGGAAGTTGTGGAGAGCAATGATCGTCAATGTGCTCGTGTAAATAAATGATAGAACAGGGACTTGGAGGTAAGGGATGAGAAAAATATTGCTTAAAGCTACAAAGTATAGTTGTGGAGAGCCATAACCGTCAATGTGCTTGTGTAAACGGAGGGTAGAAGAGGGACATGCGGTATAGTGAGGAGACAAACATTGCTTAAAGCTAAAAATGATAGGAAGTTGTGGAGCGCTGTGATCGTTAATGTATAAGTAGATGGTAAAACAGGGACATGGTGAGATAGTGCGGAGACAAATATTGCTTAATCATATAAATGGTAGGAAGTTGTGGAGAGCAATGATCGTCAAGGTGCTTGAGAAAACAAATGGTAGTACATGGACTTGCAGGGATAGTGAGGATACAAACATTGCTTAAAGCTACAACAGATAGGAAGTTGTGGAGAGCTATATTCTATGTCTCTTTTTTTTAAAGATAGAGATAGACACGTCTCGGTCGAAAATTAACGAAATTTCCGTTAGCTACAGGGATTGGGAAGTTATGGAGAGCCACAATCGCCCATGTCCTGAAAGGACACGACACAAAATTTAAGTAAATGTTATTTATTAAAAATGTAATGCACAAAGGATGCACGTTGGTGTAATAGCTCGGATTTAAAAATCGGAGTGCCGAGTTCGAATTCCAGTCGAATCCGATTACATTCACTTACGTTCTATTACCCTTGGAAAAGATATGAACCTTCTTCTTCTCACGTCAGCTGTGGGTAACTCTCAGGACAGACCGATTTCTATAGCCTTCGATGGAAACTGGTCTGCCGCAGAAAGAAATGGCGTGAAAAAAAAGCTGCCCCGTCAAGACAGATGTATCTTTCGATACAGGATCATGACTGATGAGGCAGATGTGTCGAAAGTGTTGTGGATTCCGAGATGAAATTCGGTCTCCAATGAAGAACAAATGCAATAATTAAATATAAGAAATAAAATGTATTTACACAATCATACAAAGGGTAATACTGTTAGTAAATCCAGGAACACGGTTAGTAGCAAATACAGGTGGATATATACAGTCTCGAAGTAGGACTTCCTTAGAGTCTACGTGCTTGTAACTGACTTCTACAAGAGGCTACCTCACACTATTTCCGTTCGTATATTCTCTCTCTCTTTCCGACTACCCCCACTGACTGTCTAACTCTGGGTATTTAACGGCAGCCGTCCAAGTAACACTGGTAGAGTCCACATATGAAAAAGGGAAGGACCCCATAACAGAAAGATACATGATCGCCTAGGCGTGTATCACGTATGGCACATAATTTACTGAATAAACAAAAGTAGAAAGACGTGTAAGACATATGTTTTAAGAGAATTAAATTAAAATGAAATTCATAATAAAAGCCACTAAGAAACAAGAAGTTACTGAGATGCAAGAAACAGCTATAAAAAAAGCTATAAATGGTAGGAAATTGTGGAGAGCAATGATCGTCAATGTGCTTGAGTATGAAATAAACAGATTGGAAATAAAAAAGAACAGAATGTATGGAAAGAGAAGATGGCGAGTGACGTTACATTTAAATTTTTAAAGAGAGTGGTTGACAGGAAAGCAAAAAAAAGCCAGAAGAAATGTCGAGAAGTGAGAAAAGCCACCGAAGAAATGATTAGCATAGAGCTTACGGAAACAGCTATGAATTTAAACAGTGAAATTATGAGACCTAACTGCCAATCTAGTACAGCACTTAAATTCATGAAGTCGATATGCCAAATAGGAAAGCTAATTAGAACAGTTATAATGAAAATGTTTATAGAAAAAAGGCAAAAGGAGGTCACATTATGGCGATGGGAACGTGACTCACCAGACATATCCAAACTTAATAGTGACCCGATCGTCAGAAAACTAGAAGTCTTATCAGGATTTATTATTATCGTATACAGCATTAATAACATCATATACGCAGATGACACAGTGATTATAGCAGACACAGAATGGAATCGGAAGTAACTCTTGTAGAAGGTTGTAAAGGAAAATGACAAGAAATGATTAAGATCAGTCGTAAGAAGACAGAATGTTTGGTTGTCAGAAAATGGAATATCTTATACAAATTCGAAATGTCAGAATCTGAAATAGAAATTTAGATATCTAGAAAGTGTTTTCATAGATGACGGAAAGCGTAAATCCATAATCCGAATGCGAATTAGGATGGTAAAAGATGCTTTACAAAAGCAAAGAATTAAGAAACAGGAAGATTTTGTCACAAACAAAAAAAAAAAAGAAAAGCGTTCTGAACATTTATGTAATATCCATCTTCCTATATGAAGTTATTGCTGGACAATTTCCTCACAAAGAAAGAAGAGACTCGAAGAAAAAGAAATGTGGTTCTACAGATGGACGGTGTCATAGACTAAACATATGTGTAACGAGGTAATTTTCAGGAAAATCGACACAAAAGCGTTGAGACATTTGGAATTTCTGGGAAAAATAATGAGGAAAGAAGGCTTGGAGAATTTGAAACTTACAGGACATATTGAAGGGAAGCGGGACAGTGGAATGTAGCAAGTAAGCTGACTTTCGAATTTCTGTAAATGGATGACAAAACAGGACCCGAGAGGAATAATGAAAAAGTAAATCTAAGAGCTGCAAATGTAGGAAGTTGTGGAGAGCAGTGATCGCCTACCTCCTGAAAGGACACAACATGAGAAGAAGAAGAAGAATTGTATTTATATTCAAATTCCAATGTGATGGTAAATTTTCGATTATATGTTCAAAGAAATCTATTTATTCCACGAAAAAAAAAAGGTTCAAAGAATATTTCAAAGACTTCAGTGTTTCTGAAAAGTTCTCAATTGAAAATGTATAGATGCTAAGTGTGGTGTGTATTGAAAATTTGGAAAAAATATGTCATTTTGAAAACATTTTATACGCTTTGTTATTTGTCATGAAGAGCGTGTTCGTGCAAGGAAAGACGCTTTCGTTTAATAAATCAAGTTGGTTGGAAAAAAAAGGCTAGAGCTCTTACCTGTTTCACCGGCTCATAAGTATTGGCAGCTTTCATATTCTATCAGACCAAAAATAAGGACTTCTATCCATGGAATCCGAGATTCGTTGTTTCTACGGCTTTTCTCATTTTGTGATAACCGCTTTCTTTCTCACTGACATTAAAAAACTCACCTTACTGGGCTGCGGACCGTTACTGTACCGAGGAGCGGAACTGGGCCGCGATCCGATACTGGGCTGCAGAACGGTACTGGGCCGCAGACTGATACTGAGCTGCGGACCGATACTGGGCGGCTGACCGTCACTGTACCGAGCACTGGAACTGGACAGCGGTCCGGTACTTGGCTGCAGAACAGTACTAGGCCGCAGACTGATATTGGGCTGCGGACCGTTATTGTACCGAGGAGAGGAACTGGGCCGCGGTCCTGTACTGGGCTGCAGAACGGTACTGGGCCGCAGACTGATACTGAGCTGCGGACCGATACTGGGCGGCGAAGCGTTACTGTACCGAGGAGCGGAACCGGGCAACGGTCCTGTACTGGACTGCAGAACGGTACTGGGCTGCAGACTGATACTGAGCTGCGGACCGATATTGGGCGGCGGTCCGATACTGAACCTCTGATCATTTATACTAGGCAGGACAGAAAAATAAAAATAAAAAAAAATTAAATTCCATTTTATTGATTATCACGGTCTGGTTTTAAGACGCGCATGATCGACATCGGCTCCCCAACAGGTCCGTGAAAAAATTGTCTTACATGACACTGGCCCGTAGCGCAGAAAAGATTGGGGACTGCTGCTCTAAAGAATGCTCATTTTTTTTCAATGTAAGCTTCACCCTAAAACTCAGATATAAGTTTCCTTTTCTTGGGATTTTGTTGGTGGTGTTTCGAATGTCTGTAGATACAATATTACATCAGATACTGGTAGAGGATCTACAGGGCGTCTTCTGCGATTAATATGTCGTGCACGTTAAGAAAATATTTCAGCAGCAACTTTTCCATCAAAAAAGCCTTTCACAAGCAGATACAACTAAGGTGGGAGCAGTTAGTAACTCGAAGGGAAAACAATGACATGATCAAGATGTTAATATTCCAGTCTACTTCAGATTATGCAGAAATCCGTCTCAATACTCGAAAGAGCGATAACAGTTAGTGGACTAAAGTAACACCTTTTTTCTCAAAAATTCTTTTTAATAGAAATATTTATTTAATAAATCTCAGTAGTGCTGGTTGCTTAGTCAATGAATTCCGAATGTTTACTTATAAGGAAACAACTAATCTTAATATTACCGTTATCATTATAATTCCCATTAGCATGATCACTAGTTTACATTAATACACATTTTTATTTACTACGTCAGGCTTAGTTTAGCTCAAAGAGATGAATATGGGACACGCAATAGATCGAACTGACTACATGAATAATGGTCAAATAATCAGGTGGCTTTTGAGTACTGACACTGTTTTCATGTGAAGAACACATTCCCGAACAAAACAAATACAATTTCACCAAAGCAATCAATAATCTATGTAGACGTTATTTAATGGTATGATAGAAGTAATATTTCTGTAAAACACATTTAAAATCCTTTTGATCTGTTCACGCTTATTCTTACAAGCAATATCAAACTGATGTTCATAGCCCGGTGAAACAATGTCCAAAGATTTATTACTTACTTGCTCTACTACCAGAGCGGGCATCTTTCTTCACTATAGTGTCCATCCTGAACATGGGTAGTCATGACTCTCCACAAATTTCTATTCTTTGCAAAACTGTAAAGTGTAAACAGTTGTACTGTCAACTTACACTCTCTCATTTTGTTCTGTCATGTGTTTACACAAGATCATTAGGCCGGTAACTGGATGACGCCTTCTAACCTTTTTGCAATATGTTCTTGAGCGTCAAATTATTAAAGATCTCTTGCCTCATGATACATTCCAGAAATTCTAGCTGTCTCTTTCTGGTCCTAAATAAAAGTGTTCGCTGTGTTCCAATTTTCCTTAAAACTTCTTCATTACTCACATGTCCAATCCATGTTGCCATTTTCTAGATCGACATCTTTATTGCCTGAAGTCCTATTTCCATATGCAAGGAAATTGCCCAGCATTCAATGCTTTATATGAAAGCTGATATTACATAGCAGTTTGTTACTAACAAACGTTTCTCTTTATTAATATTTAGTTTTGTTTATGTAAAGGATATTTTGTCTATTCGAATACAACTTCAGATTTCTGTCACATTTTCCTTTGTATTTTATAATAATTCCTTATTTCATTATATACTGTAGTGGCGATCGCTCAGTAGTGAAGCAGTTTTTAGCGAACTCCAGCATACAGGCTACGATGGGTTAATATTCGCCGTTTTATATTTTTAATTTCGAGCATGAGCGTTTTTTCTATTTGAATTTGCGTACTGCACTGGATCTTAATAGTAATTTTAGCAAACATTCATCAAATACAAGGCTCGAGAGCATCTCAGGATAGAGGCTAACATTTGAGATACGATAGTATTTGATATGAATCGTTAGAGAAGGTAGTAGACAGTTATGAGGATCAAGAAGATAGATAATGGCTGATCCATGACTTGAAGAGGATACGTTCATCGATGTCAGAGAAGCATCTCTATGGGAACCTGTTTCACAAAGAGGCAGTTCTTGGGAAATTTGTTCTTGCTTTTGGAACACGAAGATATGCGAGTGTTTCGAATCCGTGGAAGCAGAATGGCGTACCCCAAATGTAAAGGTCTTAACTGAGGGAAACTAATAAATAAAGTTCATCTGAACATTTGCCATTTGAAACAGAGGTAGGAGAGTAACAGGTTTAAGCCGTAGCGTCTGTGAGGTACAAGCTGCGTAAACGATTTTAAACTCTATCAAGTGATTCACTATCAAGACTGCCCCGTCTTCCGGTCAGGAAGTGACCAATCGTCAACTTTCAGCACAGGTAGAGCGGTAATATTCCATTTGTGATCTAATCTTCTTCTTGTAATGATAAAGGATGAAAGGTGACTGGTAATTCTAGGAATGATAGAATGAATTGGCCATTTCCAATGAGCTTTGGCAATAGATTATGTATCTGAGTTCTACTCGAGGTCTGGAATGAACGTGAGATTCAATAGATGTGCAAAGTATAGAGGTTCATTGAAGGTACAACGTTTTATCTTCACTGTAGAAATATTCAGGATCTGAATGGTTAGCTCTTTAGTCTTGATTGCTATTACAACTCAGTAGTGAGTTTGAACCTATTTAAGAATTACATATCAGTAACCTTGTTCAAATTAAACTAGTTTTAGTAAATAATCTATTGCTTCCAAGCCTTCAGACAATGACTGTTGCTAGAGTGGCCTCTAACCAAAGCTAAACAATTTAGTTGACTCCGCTGTTTAACATCTTGTTAGAGACCTGGTAAGAGATGGATTAATGCCTTTTCCAAGAGTATTAATGCAAAGTGTACACAAGATCTGTGTCTAGAATTTCAACTGTAGCCGTCGATTCTGCTCCGATAAACGTTACTACTACATCAACTCTTCCTAACAGAAACACTTCAATATTCATTGCGAATGCTTCTTTCTTGTGCATTCATGGCTCTCCACAGCTTCCTATCTTTGTAATTCTTACTAGATTTTTTTAATCATCATTCCCGGGCCCTGATTGACATCAGTCTTGTTAGATATGTGAATACTTAAAGTTTCCTTCTTTCCTCTACCTTTCAATATACCCAGTTCGATATACCCTCCAATCACATTTTCTCCGTTATATATTCAATAAATTTCAATTGCTTCTTTCTGATTTTAAGTATTATAAGTTCTAAGTAATTTTTACTTCTGTTACACCAGGTGAGATTTTTGTCGACCCAAATGTTGTTGGGCAATGAGCACATGTTCTTGGACTATTTTTTCACGCTGAATCAATTCGATATTGCCCCCACGTTTTTCTCAATGCAGATAATTTCTATTTTGCTTTGAACAGACCAAAGTGGCTAATTCACAGGGATATGCCACTGCTTAAATATATGAGTGACATAGTTAAAACATTTCGTTTCATCTTAAAATGATTTATCATTCAAGAAAAAAAGTATCCAAATAACATTCAAAATGAATTCTCAGCTATTTCAGTCAAGATAAGCCTTCAATGTTCTTAGCTTGTTAAAACTTTGTGGTTGGTGTTTCTATTCTACTTTTTTATAGATGCTCTTCTGAAGTCATTCAAGAACAGCAATTTTAGTTTTTATTAGTAGTTTTCACTTTAAGCCTGACACAGTCATAAGATTTTATCATATCACTTGAATTTACGTAGGTCTGGTATTGCCATATCTTCTCTGTATAACATGCATAGGAACATTGATAAATGAGGGTTGTTAGGGTGTTAGGCGAGTCTATTTGAGACTCGCAAGACTAGAATTTTCTTTATCAGCAATTAAAACAGTCACTAAACGCCAGATAGGCATTTTGCAGATGGGATGTTAACATGATGGCTGATTTCTGATGGAGCATCGAAAGAGATCAACCTTTTCAAAAGCAACCTAGAGTTTCCACGATGAGAAGAATTATACTTTTGGATGAACAAAAACGAATGCATTTTTAATTCAGTTGTATCTTCTTTGTTTTGATTAAAAAATTGATGATACATGTTTGACTTAATTTAATTTTGTGTGAGGTAGAAAGAGAACAGTTTTAAATCGTTTTGTGTCAGCTCCACTATATCTATTCAGCTGAGCAATGTTGAGAGGAAAAAGATCATTCAGACGTTCAGTAATGGTACCCACATTCGTAATCTGGCTTCCATCTTCAAAGTCCATTCAAATAAATAAATAAGTTTAAATAAGAGGGAACAGCAGAGAGGAAAACAGGATCAAGAGGTGACAACAGCAAGAGGGTTCATCATTTCAAATTAGAACTAAAGGGATCCATTAGAAAAGAACCAACTCATTTCATAAAATGCTTGGAATGTGTGAGAGGAGTTTCGGCTATAACAGTCCAAAGAACAGTAAAAAAAAAAAATAAAAAAGATTTGAAGATGAAATCGTAGGGGGAATCTGTGCCGCACCTTCTTACTTCAGGACAGAAAGTTAGATGATTACAGAGGGCGAAAGTCATCTTGAATAAGTTGGAAAGTGATCTTGGAATAATACACACACACACACACACACAGACATATATATATATATATATATATATATATATATATATGAACTTTATTTCAATCCTTCATGAGGTTCCAATACTTAGCTAGGAGGTATTAATGCTGAACATATCATTTTCATTTATGATCAATTTCATCACGATTCTTCTGTTAAGCTTAGATAGTAGATATACAGTCATATTTCCTATTGCTCAATATAGAGCCTAATAGTGTTATAAAACCTCGGAGAATTCCAGTAAGATATCTTTAATCACTTCTAAGATACAACGATTCAGAACTTAATCTAACAATTGGACAATTTTGCTGTTACACTATAAATATATATATATATATATATATATGATTGTCACTTCTTGGCAGAAGAAGACAGTCTTTTCATTTGGTTTCTTTTTTTTAATGTTTTTCATTCTAAATTTTATTATTCCCATCATTTATCCGTAAGTGATTCTTAAGGTCAGCTTCCCTTTTAAAACCTCTCTTACACACGTGACGTTGGTCTGTGTTACCGATGCTGGAAATTTTCGTGTCCCCGTGTACACTCATGTGAGGTTTATGTACCGCAACAGACGTACAAACGTTGTCATGAAACCCGCATAAGCTGCAGGTCTTTCTGGTAGGCATGCATCCACAGACCTTTGCACCTGACCTCTCTCATCCAGCCGACTAGAAGGTAACAATACAGCAAGTGTGTTGATGTCCTAAGAGATCTCGAACTGATTCTATTCCTCCCGTTCTAATGGCGCGCTTTTTGCTGGAACGATCAATTCTTTCTGTTCAAAACTGTTGCTGCATTCCCAAATCAAACCTCTTTAGCCAGATTCATTCCCAGCAACCGTTTCCCAGTCTTCAACATTAACTCCAAGAGTCTTTAGGTAACATTTAACTGCAACCTTGACACTTTGGGAGGCTTATGAGTGGATCGATATCAGTTCACCATGAAAAAAAAGTCTTTTAGGCAATATGGGTGTGCGAATTGGAATCAAATATGGATAAGAATCTAACAGAATGATTCGATAAAAAAACTACTTCTAAAGCTTCATCAGATTATGAGATATGAAAAAAAATGAAATTATGGTACTTTTTATTTGATTTTCATTGGTTAAGCAGGCTTCACATGCATTTGACTTGTGATGCTGCGATGGTATAATTCATGCCGTTCTGGACTTAAGGAGAGATGCGTTCTTTCGAAAGTTCATATAGGCATGCGCATAAGCGTTTGTGTGTTTGTGTGTGTGTATGGATTTGAGTGAATGTCTCAATTGATAAAGATGTTTCTAAACTGGAATTCTCACGATACATTTTTCATATAAATCAAGTTTATCATGAACATTTTAACAACGTGGGTGGATTTATGCGAATGCTATTGCCAATACATTGGCTTCCATTACAAAGCAATACATAGCGAAGGTAATTTTTTAAATTACTAAATTATTTTGTTATATATATATATATATATATATATATATATATATATATATATATATACAAGTTAATTATTAGAGTTAACCACTTCTTTAATCTTGATTCGTCTCACTGATCTTATCGTGTGAATTATGGATATGTCCATTTGCTCTTCACATTAAATGCATCATTCGGATACTAAAGATTTGATTTCGGCTCGTATTCAAACGCTCCGTTGAGTGTAACCAGAGAAAAGGCGAGTCTCGCACAATGCATTCCTCTAATACTCAACACAAAGCCAGAACAAGTGAACCCTTTTCACAGGACAGATTTCAGTCAGTAACTGGATTTAGAGTTTTCTTTGGACGAAAACTTGTTTGATATATTTAGCATTATTTCTCTCTATTTCTATCGGCCTTTCTTTTTTTCTTTCTTTCTTTCTTTCCTTCTTTCTTTCTTTCTTTTCTTTGTTTCCTTCTTTCTTTATTTTTCTTTCTTTTTTCTTTATTTCATTAATTAATTTTTCTTTATTTTTTCTTTCTTTATTTTTTAATATTCCCTTCCTTACTTTTCATTTTTTTTCTTTCTTTATTTTCTTTCTTTCGTTCTTTATTTATGTTTTCTTTCTTTTTTCTTTATTTCATTTATTAATTTTTCTTTATTTTTTCTTTCTTTATTTTTTGTTATTCCCGTCCTTATTTCCATTCTTTCTTTTTTTCTTTCTTTCTTTCTTTCTTTCTTTCTTTCTTTCTTTCTTTCGTTCTTTCTATCTATATATCGATCTATCAAATTCTATTCATATCTCTGTAGAGCGGTCAAAAAAGAAATGTCATATCCAATTTAATTTTATAGGTATTGGTCAGAATTCTTATGAATTTTTTTAGCTTTACTCCATAAAGAATCAAAGGGAAACTATGTGTGGAATTGCGTTCACTTTTCGTAGACATAATCCTTTTTCAAAATGGCTGCCATTCGACCAAATATAGAAATCAGATATTTATTGAATTTCTTTTTTCAGGACGTTACAAACATTCACATGATTTTTGTAAATATTGATCCAAAAGGTACGCTTGATCAAATCACAGTAAGGGAATTGGTCAGTAAAGTTAACGACAATTCTGTATAGAAAGAAGGAATTGATATTAGTGACAGTACATGCAGTGGCAGGTCAGCTGCTGTTGGGAATGTGGATAAAGCCGCAGAAGCTTATGGTCTCATTACGACGGAGATAAGAATAACTATTAGAAAACTCTGGCAAAACGTTCAGGTGAAGTATGGTAGTCCGTGCAGTATACTATTAACGCTTGATTATTTAAGGGTTTGGGAAAAGTTCGGTTCTTCAAATGTTGGAGATTATACGAAGAAGTAGAGTGGGTTCTGGAGTCGCACAACGCGGATAGCAAGTTAATAAGATGAACTAACAAAGGAGATAATACCTGGCTACAGTCGGAAGAATCAGAGAGATAAGTTCATGAGTGTCAGCACCCAAACTGCTCCAGAAAGAATTTTGAGACATATTCCACCACATGTAAAATGATGTTCACTGTGTTTTTGGAACCAGAAAGGAGATATATTGTTTGAATTTATGCGCTATGGCCCAAATATGAATTCCGTATTGTTTTCACAAATTCGCAAATATCCTTAGGAAATATGTGAAACTATGTCCCCCAATTATGGGTTAAATAGTAGGGCTTGAATCTCCGAAAATGATAATGCAATATTCATATCCAAATATACATACATACATATATATATATATATATATATATATATATATATATATATATATATATATATATATATATATATATATATATATAATAATATATATATATATATAATTGGAAAAAAAAAAAATCTTACATCTTGCCGACGCGTTTTGTCTTCCGACTTTTTCAAGGCAAAATGTAAGATTTTTTTTCCAATTGTCATTTGATGCCAATCTGTCTTGTCCACAGAATTCATCTGGGAATTTAACTATATATATATATATATATATATATATATATATATATATATATATATTATGAAATCGACAATGTCCGACAATAACTTTAAGACATTTTATGCTTATACATTCTTTTTATAGATACAAATATTTAAGTAAATGCTCTTTTTATAATCAGCAGTAAAATATATATATATATATATATATATATATATATATATATAAAATATATATATATATATATATATATATATATATATATATATATATATATATTTCTAAAATCCCCAAAATATGTTTCGGATCGGAATTCGAAATCGGAGTGGCGAGTTCAAATTCAAGTAGGGATCTTTATATTAACTTACGTGAAAATATCTTTTAGGAAGGTATGAATCCCATAAAGTTGTTATAAACCTTCAAAACAAATAATCTAGATCCTCACTATATTTATGGGGTGCTAAAAATGTCTACATAACACATTTAATTATCTATTATTTTGGAACTATCTAGACTTGGGTAGAAACCTGATTAGAACGAATACTCGGAATTCAAACATTGGCGATGGAACAGGAAACGAAGCCGCGAAAAATCCTGACAGTTAACAGATAATAAAAATATATGAACCGAACCTTGGTCCCTAACGTTCAGAAGGGACATGGTTTAAGAATAAATTATCATTTAAAAGCAAATTTATTTTCATTCGTCATGACGATTAGATATAAAAAAAAAAGATCCTTTCGTGTTTACATAAAGAAAAAATACACGTTATTCGAAAAGATATAAAGAAAAATTCAGATATGTTGGTAAAACGTGAAGACGTTTCTGTGCATACATTTTGAAGGTCAAAGCGAATCAATAGCACAAAGACACGATATAGAAAAAAAAAACATGAAAGTGATTCACGAACTTTCAGTTGATAAATATATTTACACATAAAAGGCGCCATATACACATTTGGGAGTGTAGCTTTGCAGGCAAACACATGTACAAAAACACAAAGAGACACACACAGATATATAAATATGATTTACAATATATAGGCTTATGACCATATCACTTTGAATCGCCGGTTCTTGTCCGATTACTGACGTTAATCGATGTTGAACATAGTATATACCTTGACGGGGGGTTGCTCAAGAATACCAGGGGCTTGTAGGGGCGGGTGTAATGGAAAACGGCTCGGAATTGGAAATTCGATAGCTGAGTTCGAATTCTACTCGTATTCCTTGATCTATTCGCTGTTCTTCTCTTCATCTCTCTCACGCTTTTTTACTCTTGCACCCATTTTCTGTAACTCTGTGTGTGCTAGTAGCACTCTCGCCTTGCTTGTGGTTAAAAGATTTAAAAAAAAAATTGTTATAAAAACCTACGAGCAAATATCTTTGGAGGAAGGTATGCATCTACTCCCAGTTAGAGGCTAAATAGTACAACATATACCAGAACATTATTATGTTCTAAAAACTTCTTACAATCAAAATTTTTGTTTTGGCGTGAAATAACATCCAACATGATGCTAAACAGTAAAAACAGTTAATCAACAGTAGGGAGATGTATATTTAATCTAGAATATCTATCGTATTGATACTATGTTAATAAAAAAATTCATTTAGCAGTTTCAGTAGTAAACGAATGCAGCTTAGTACAATGAAATTAATCTATCAATTTCATTGCAATCTGTATATATTTATAGATATTAGCGGAGGATAACGCACGCGCACATACAGATATATATATATATATATATATATATATATATAGATAGATAGATAGATAGATAGATAGATAGATAAACCTAGCAAGCCAGAAAACCTAACCAGGCTTTCCTGACGATCCGCTTAGGTGAAACCTGGGTAGGTTTGTCTGGCTCACTAGGTGTATCTAGGTCTGCTCTACGGTTGTATTGAGCTCTTTTGTTAGTTAGTTGTTTACTCGTATCAGGGTTTTTT